>ML208824.1:0-16825 GCA_004369065.1 Pluteus cervinus
ATTATCTTCCGGGTCACGATAGCAGTTGAAAGACTTGTTCTATTGTGAACTCAGAAGATCTGTTCTTTTTTTCGAAGCTGAAAAGGGATAATTTTGCATTATCTATTTCCTTGACGAGAATACCATCAATCTTCGTGGTGGTTTTCGGGATTGGAAGATAATCAAACTTATATCCCCCGTCCTTACTCGTATTCTGACACGGAATCGGGATTCAGTCACGATGTGAGATGTTGGAGCCAAACGCTCGGAGTATTGCGAATGCCGGAATCTTCAGTTCACAGAAGGTTGCCACCAACTGTCTAGAATGTTGGATAGTCACGCCGTCCACGCTTTATATATGGCGCTCTTCGGGCACTCCCTCGCCAACAAAATCAACTTCCTATAGGTAAGGTTATTTTTCGCCGTTTGTCGCTCTATTCAATGCGCATCTAGAAATGGTTTCTCGCCTCCATTTCTCGCAGGAACTGCTTGATGAAATCGCTGGACATCTCCACGACGACGTCGACGCCCTTCATACCCTGTCCATTGTCTCGTCGAATTTCTTACCCGTCTGCAGTGAACTCTTGTTCTATACCCTCCGATTACACCCTGGAAATCTTGCTCGATGGCATGACCGCATCCGAGAGCGTCCAGTTCTAACTCGCCTCTTCAGAGCAGTGGAATTATACCTCTCCACACTTCCCGCCGTCGATGAACAGCTCATCATATTCATTCTGGACAATCTCTCTCGGCCGAATCGCATCAAAATAAAGAATTACCGTGGCGAAAAGTTACTTTGGGCAAACATCCACATAGAGCTTCAAAAATCACTGGAGAAACTGATTGATAAACCCACCGTCCGCAGGCTTGAGGTGTTTAACCTCAAGGATATCCCGTTTTCTTTTTTCTCAGGTATCACGCACCTCCAAAGGATCAAGTTCGCATCCTCCACCTTCGCAATGCCCAGGTCAGCATTAAGACCGAATCCAGAATGGGAGTCGACATGTTCACAAACTCCGAGTCTCGAAACCCCCGTCCGTGAGCTCTCTATTTCCGGCAATCAAGAGCACTACAATCTCGTAGGCCATCGCCAGTGTCCCCTGAGGAACTTGAACCTGCGTTGGCTGGAAGTCGACTTCTTACCCAGCAATGTTGATCAAGTCCAGCATTTGTTATCCGGCTGTGGTCAAAGCCTTCGTTATTTATACATTTTGATGCGAGGTTTGTTCCTTTTGAGTTTTCTTCGTGTTCGTTTTTGATTAGCTCTATCAGGTGGTTCAGCGTCACTTCGACATCTAGCAGGACTCCAGGTTCTACAATTCTACTTTTTTATTATGCCTTATCTCGGGAAAGAAGCCACCCTGCGATCTATCTCTGGACTTTCCAGCACTTTGAGCAGTTTACAAAATGCCGACGACGGCCAATCTCGACCCCGACTCGAAAAAATCATCATCGCAGTGACGATTATGCCTATCTCGTTGCGGGACATTCCCCCGAAAGTCTGGACGGATCTTGATTCTGTGCTTGGCCACATCCAAGTGCAAACCGTGCAGATCGTCATGACATGTTTATCAGAAGACCGGGCGCTCATGCCAGACTGGGCGGTGTTGCTGCCAACATTTAATGGAAGCGGCCGTTTAGTGTCAAACTTCAGTGATCACGTTGGATGGTATGCGAGTATCTCGGCGACGTTTGAACTTTGCTAACACTCCCCTGTGATAGGATTCCACGCCGCCCGTCTTGAGGAGCCAATGCCCTCACTGCCCGAGTCAAGGACATCACCATCACCACCACCAACTTGAGTCAAAGGACACCGCAAACGTCTGGTGGGATCCCCGGTTGGGTAGCCCAACCGCGAGTCATGAAGTGTACTTATACCAATCCACCTCGTCTTTCAAACGGACTCGAATATTAGACAATCTCCAATCTACTCGTGCCTATCCTCATCGCTATGGATCCATTGAATATTTGATGAAGTTGTTCTACCTTCTATGAGAACTTCTCGCTTGCCACCACCTTATCACACCATAACATCCCGATTTCTCGGACATAGTTAGATCGACTCATAAAATTATAAATGCAGCACCGTCACTTATTGAACGAGGGTCAGAACGGCAGATTCAAGAACTTGAAAGAGTAGCAGCTTGGGGTTCAACAAGTAACCTGAAGTGGTCGCCTTATGGGTCTGACCGAGCATCACCATAAAACAGGGGATCGGTGAACGAATCCATACAACTGACATGCTTCGAATTTCCCATCAGCTCGGTAACCATTAAGGTTGCCGAAGTCTGGATCCCCAGGTTCAATATTCAAGCTTTCTACGAACTTGTTGCATTGCACCAGTCGCACACTCACTCTCCTCAAGTCTTTCTGCATCAACGGTGAAGACGGCACAACCTGGATGATGCAATAGACGATCTACTGCATACAAACACAAGAGAATGGCTAGGAGTGAGTCGAGTCAACCCACCTGATCATTTGTTCATCCTTCTGTTCAAAAAGATTATGATTCGGGCGACATCGAGCACCGAAACAAGATTTATAGGCTATCAAAACACACAAACTCGTACCTGCCAGCCGAGACGTCATGACCCACTTAACCCAGTTCTGATATCCTCTCTATTGTCGCCATGCTCTCTGTCCAAATGGTTGTCTATCATCAAAAAGAAGAGCAGGGACGGACAAACGCAAAGAGTGCTATAGCTAAGTTCCATCTGCCAGAAGGGGACCACATGGCATCTGACCCTCCTTACGGTTTACAATGGCTGGAAAGCAGCACTAGCCAACTTCCCAAACGCGTGGTGTGATGAGAACTTTATCCAAGCCGGAATATACGACGGGCACAGAAGCAGCTGCTTCACACCCCGGACAGGCTTAACCCCACGTACCGGCCTAACGCCTGGAACGGGTCTTACTCCCCTTGTGGGCGGGCCAGTTTCCTTTCCTCAATCCCCGGGAAGTGCTTTTATTGCGCTTCTGAACAACAACAACAGTTCAGCTCCCCCTGCCAATGGTAGCACCATTACCCCGAATACCCTCAACTCGTTCTCAAACGTCCTTGGCAACTCTTCTGCATCCACGAACGGAAACAGCTATCCCTCCCACCACCAACCTGCTAATCCATCATCACTTCACAACTCTCATACTCAATCTCAAAGCGGGGACACTTCCTCTAGCTACATCTCCGCGCCTAATGCCGGTATCATTGGATTCATGGATAGCCTAATCCTTGGTTATAAGAATCGACATCAATGCTCACTCTGAGTCCTTATGTATCGTAGATACACTGCCAAGTCTCTAGTTCCGGACTCTCTTGCTTTCACCTTCCTTGCAGAGTCAAATTTTTGGCTAGAATTGGCCTTCTCCATCTTCACGTCTTCTGGCCATGGCCCGAAGTTGCATATTGTATTCATAGTGGACTTGCCTTGATTACAGCACTGACAACATTAGTGAACATTTCCACCAGGCAAGGGACTTTAAATGGTTCTTTCCCTTCTAAGTCTGGTTCTTGGCATTCAGGTATTTTTGCTTTGCATTTGTGGTTTTCATGGTGGCAATAATCAAAGCTTTACGTTGGATCATTCCCCTTCTGGTAATTATATTATGCTCTTGCAGTTGTTGTCATTTTGAATACTCCAGATGCTGTCTCTTGTTCGTAAACTTTGATTGCTAAGAGGTTGTGCTTGTCGTATGATGGGCGGCCGTTATCGTAGGTGTCGTCTCTGTCACCCACTCAACCCTCCTTCTCAATGTTCTCGTTATTGGGAATATGGTAAGCCATGATTCGTTATTAAAATCATGAGATGGAAGGAGAAGGTTTTAGGGCGCTTCTGTACCATGTGGCTGCGGCTGGGTAGATTAGATTATCCTTCGGCCGTTAAAAATGGTAACAGAAAGCCAATTCGCGAGAATTTGTTGACCTTGGATGCAGGCTCCAGTAGCCAATTATCGCTCATGTAGGATCTGAATAGCAAGCATGGAACCAGGCAGACCGAGCGTGTTGCGGACGAAGTTTGCCTTGACGCGTATGCGTGGAGAACGAGCTGGTTCGGTATGACAATGTTTTGACGTCATTGTCATTGTCAGACTCGAAAGCGGAATTCAGCTGCATCGGAATAGATGCCAGCTGCAATGTATATCGACGATAAGGATGGGTTCCACGAGGTTTCAGGTACGTGCGTCCTATCACACTCGTCGTGGAGTAATGAGGGCGGCGTCGCAGGATCAGGGACACCCACCGGTGAAGTAGTCCCCGTTCGTTTTCTTCTTCTGACCGCATGCAATCACCCATCTGTCTGATGCGAACATAGATTCCTGGTTGAGGAAAGCATAGGCCGTCTTAGCCACGCACAAAAGACCTGCCGAAATCTCCGCGGAGATTTGGGGTTTTGAGAGGCGATTGCCGGTCATCAGATCATAAGCCAGATCGGCAGTTCGACGATACCTAAAATATCTTGGTTATAGTCACCGCAAACCCACTAAACGAACGAGAATCGGCTTCCAGGTCGACGGTGTCGAGTTTCAAATTTAAAGTTTGGGAGCAACACTTGATGCTTGACCCTCGTTCATCTTCCACAAGAATGACACACCTGTCGAATGTATGCAACAAGAGTTCAAATTGCTGGAGCCACCCTCTGACCCTTTAAGATTCAGTTCGATTCGCCAGGGCACAGCGGCTGGGACAGCAGTACATAAGGCTGGAACGAAACACTTCAAACAAACTCTCCGCACTTCCAACTTTTGCTACTCAGTGATGGACCTCGACTCTCGAGTAAGCTTCAATCTACTTGGAATTTCTTCTCACCGAATGTATCCTTGACTCATTAGACGATGGCTACTTCTTTATATCATGACTCCTTCGAGAATAGCCAACCCACGGCGCTGGGCCCTCCCGCTTACGACGGGGAGAATCTCCATCGTCCCTCTCCTTCCCCGACTGTTCAGGTGGGAGGCCCGGCAGGATTGGTATGCTATATGTTGGACCTTTTCTGTCATTCGTTCATTAACCTTTTAATCCTGTGTTAGACTGAACTTTTGACCCCGGAGTTCGAACTCCAGACAATTGTGATCTCCACTGCCTTCAACCCAGAAACGCACGAGACCGAGCCCGATATCATTTTCTCCTCGAGTGACTGCGTTCTTTTCTATGTCGACACCCAGACCATCACCAGGACCTCCCCGAACGCGTTCCAGGAACTCATCTCCGCGTTTCATTATGGTGGCGCAGAGAACGACACTCCCGCTGGTTTGAGGACGATCATTCCTATTTCGGAATCCTCTGTTGTCCTTAACATCATCTTACACTCGCTGTACGCCAGTCCATGTACGCAGCACTCACCGCCTTTCCGAGCCCTCGTTGAGGCGGTGTACAATATGCCACTCTATGGTATCTCTCCTGGCACGCACATCACACGCACTACCTACCTCTATGCCGCTCTTCTAGCTTATGCCCCCATTTACCCCCTTGTGCTCTACACCTTGGCAGGCCAACATAAGATACACGACCTGGCCGTCGCAACTTCCTCCCACCTTCTCTCGTGTTCATTTTTTTCCATCACTGACGAGATGGCCGAACGTATGGGATCGATCTACTTGAAAAGGCTTCTTGAACTGCATCTTGGTCGGTTCAACTCCTTGAAAGAGCTAGTTCTTTCTCCTCCCCCTCCTCATCTTCCAACAAAGGATTGCAGCTTAATTGATCAAAAAGGTCTCACGAGAGCTTGGGCCCTGGTTTCTGCATACCTTGTTTGGGATGCCCGCGCAGGTTCGCCCCTCAGTTTGACAATTGTACGATGACCGACCGAAGTAATGACATCGACTTCTAGATCTATCCACCCATAACATGAAGCTAGCCTTCAGCGCCCTGACAAAGGATGTTACATGCAAAGAGTGCAATAACTGCCTTGAATACAAATTACAAGAGGTCATCATGAAATGGGCTTCTGTGAAGGTAAGCCAATTTGTTCAATATTGGAAAAAATTATCTGAATTCAAGATTAGCGCACCATCTAATTGTACTTTATCTAGGCCTGCGCGGCCAGCGTTGGTTCACTTTCCAAACGGTTCTGTAAAGCCCCTTCTCATTTCGTTCTAACTTCACGTGGACGTCCCATGAGACCGGGCATTACGTGGGACTTCGCTGGCGACTGGGTAACGAGTCTATCTATGCTCTATATACTGTATGCTTTTATCAGGTTTTGGGTGTAAGCGTTGGTGACGTTGTCTGTGGCGTATACGCAAGCACTTCAGAAAGAGCACATAAACCAATGAACTCTCGAACAAGTGCTACTTGAGTTGGATGGCTTTCCAATTTCAGATGTTGCATTGCAGTGACAAATAAGCGGTGACGCGACTTGCTGTAGGTGCTTACGATCTCACCGAACTTCGGTCGAGAGATTGTTGTGAGGGCACGGGCCGCCTCGCCCGGCGTTGTTTGTACTTCGCTCCTTGGGTGGATCAACACACATGGTGTGCGATGCTCTCCGTGTTCTTCGTCCCTCGTTCCTTGTTCTGGGCGTTCCCCGTCAATTGGCTGATTCGAGAAACATTTGGCACCGTGCATAGCTTGGCTTACAAAGTCTGAAGGTTTCCCTCGGCATCACCACTGTTTGCAGACTCTCGACTCTACGCACGAGTACTCGTCTTCGTGGGGATGATGTGATAACGAAACAAGGATGGTGGTAAGTTCAATAGCAACCAGAGATCGCGAAGATGAGACAATATTTTACCTTATCAATACCAGCGTTCAGCACTTTGCGTGCCGAGCCGTCCTCACCGACAAATTTATCACTCGAGTCCAATCTCCCACGTCCCCAACTCCAAAATAACCACGACCACCAGCCTCAGCATGTTGGTACGAAGCAAGACAAGGGCGAGACGATCTGGTCCAGATAAACCTTCTAAATTGGTTCGCAACTCATAGGACTTGATAGTCGTTTGTTAGTCTGAAGACATATCTGCTGGGGTTGATGACTTGGATACCAATCCGAATGACCTTGAGCTTGAGGTTAAACGTTAAACGTTAACCCCCAGTCAAAATGGCCGTAGAGGAATCCGCTCAGATCAGACCAGGTGGATTTCAGCGGAGCCGTAAAAATCTCCGTCTGGACAGAAATTTGCTGAGGGGATCTGCTGACTTACGCTACAATACGCTAATTGCAGTATCAGTTGGACTGTTAATTAGTGTTTTAATTACTGCATAACAATACAGTTGGTTCCGTCCGTCTACGCTCGGTTCTGCTTCGTTTCGACGCTGAACGCTTCTCTCCTCGACTATCCGCCATCCAACGCAACCTGATGCTCAACAACGCACCAAGCCAGATATGCCCGCTCCCCAACACTGTATAATGCCTAGTTACGCTCTCCCTCGCCACTGATCGCCCCAATCCCCTCACAACCACAACCACTCACCTCTTCCCATCGCATCCCGCATCGCCTTCTTGACACAAGCCCACGAATTTTGAAAGAAATGAGGAGAGGTAGTGCGAAAGAGAGCTCACTTTTCGCTGAGAAGCTTTCAATCATTATCGGCTCATTGCCGTATCGTCATGCAAGAACAGGACATAAAAAATGAATGAAAGCATGCAGGCTACGTGATGAATGCCAAAGAAACTGCTGAAATCGAAATAGGTAGGACTCACATTGATGGCAGTTTCAACGCGTCCTTTTGTTGCGGCTGTTTGGCGCAATCCTGGAAGATATTCCATTCGTGAGTTGGTATTCTGAATGCGAAAGGAGAGTAGGGCTCGGGGTTCGTCGTAGTTCCTAGTGACCATATATGCGGGTATCGGGTGCATGCACCAGTCGAGTCGTTGAAGGCTTATACGCGCTTCGAAAATGATGAGACCAGTACGTTAGTGGGTGTCGCTGGTCAGACAGCATATAGCACAATTTAGGAAGGACAAACCTTTTGCCCATCGTGTTCGAGTGTCTTCCAATGCGTTGTAAACCCCCGCCGTCCTAACTGAAAAAAGTGCCGTATGATTTCTTGTGACCCGATCATCTCTTCATGGTTGTTCCCGAATCTACAAGAACCGAGAAGGGAAAAGAAAGGTGGGGGGGGGGGTGTCGCGAGTTTGTCGCAACTGGTCCGTAGGGGCTATTCCTCGAGGCGATATACACCCTGTTCCAACTCGTGATGGGATGTGGGATTCACTGCCGTTCTGCGTGATGAAATGCATATATTTAGTGGCGGTATACTGGGGATACAGGTCTAAATCTCCGATAAACGTGACTAGAAGCTGATTATCTGTCATATGTCGACGTGCTCGTGGTAGAGGGACTGTATTTAGTCGAACTAGCATAGGCGCTAGTAGTGAGTGAGGGGACCTCAGTAGGGTTGTGTGGTGGTATGGAGGAAGTGGGAAATTGTCTTTGCGTTTGACAGAACCTCGGAAGGGTAGAGCCTGTTCATAGGATGAATATGCCCCATCCACGTCAAAGATCAAACGCAGATAATAGCACCAACCATGTCCAATGAGGGAGACTGTGTTTGACAGAATGGAAACAATTGAGGTTGCTTCCGAGTCCGAGATCTGAGTTCTCAGTTCTCAGTCTTGGGAACGGAGATTACTCTTCAGAGCTTCAGAACGAGGAACATACCCAACTCAAATGTTCCAAAACGGCTAGCACCCTCAGCTCATCATGGAAACTTCTGCCATCCCTTCATGTGCCGCCGAGGCAGGCTATCGATTACAGTATCAATTACCCATCATATTGGCGGTCGGCAGTGGCGCTAGAATCCAACGACTTGACCGGGACCGGTGATGCATGCGGGCGCTGGCCTGCGCTCAGTGCGCTGGCACGAAACCCCCCAGGTGGATCACGTGCCTTTCTCAGGCCGCTCAGAGTCATGACTCATAGTCGGACCAACCACCGACCAACAACCTCGCTCGAATTTTCATCCGCTCACCATTCAATTCGCTACTGCTTGCGGCCATTGCGTCTAGGGCCGATGAAACACCATGGCTGGGCCCACCCATTCATCGCGTTCCGTGATTCCACCAGCTTCCGTTTTAGACGCCCATCCTTTCAGCTAAGTTTCCATTTCCATCTTTCGTCCTCTTCCAACTGCCTTTGACAAGACTCTAAGACCAGGGGGGTTTGGTTTACTGCAAGGTCATGCCATCAGACCTCTGCCATTTTGGGAAGGTCATCGTCGTTGCTGACCGACGAGGTAAGTTTGCACCTTCTCACTGCATTCATCATCTTTTTTACCCCCAGCGCCCTCGATGGCGGGCTAGTGCTGCAGTAGCCCATGCTGCAATGAATTCGACACCGGCTTCAGAACAGCGTGAACAAACCTGTCAAGCCAAAGTTCGTCTTTTCTCCTTCCCAGTCTTTTTTCCAACACATCTTCTTCCCCTTTGTTTTCGTACGAGTCCCGGTGGAAAGCCCTCACTGCTGGTAGCCCTGATGATGACGGTGATACTGAGTCTGATCACTCCGTTGTGAAGGACGACGGGGAGCTCTGGAGACGAGGAAAGTGAGGACGACACCGAAACCGGCCAATTGACATATCTTCAGTCCTTCCAGGTTCTCGCTCTATTCGCCTGCTCGACCAGCGTCCAAAGTACAAGATCCAATTCGACTTGCCATGAACAAGGTACCGCAGATGGTATCCTCCTTACTCCTTACCCTGCACCCAACGCATTCCCCCGCATCCTGCGCAACCCAAGGGGCTCGGATGGACGTGACCCGCCTTCAACAGGACCCTGTGTATCAAAAAAATGACGGGGCATCTAGTAGGTATCCATTCAATCACCGCCTACCTGTCTCACCTTAAAGTCAGGTTTGTCAACTTTTGCTGTGAAATGGCCGAAGTTGCAGAGCGAAGAATTGATGGGTTTTTATTCATTTATTTCCTCTCTGGGTGTGAACAATTTGTTCGAGAGCTGCGCGAGAGTGATACCCCTGCAACGGTAACTCATTTTCGTCTTCTTGTTTCCCCTGGTCCTCATCTATCTTTAGGGTAACACGAAGCTCCTTCGTTGCAAACCGTACATGAGCCACGGCTTTTCTGTGATTACCGGCACATCACGTTCAACATGGACGACCACTAGAACGCCTACACCCACCGGGTTCTCGTCCTCAAGACCATCCACAACACAAGCCGAAATCTTTTCGCCACTTGCTGGCCGAGCTTTTCACTGATGCTATGTGCGTCTCTTGATCGTGGGCCAATGTGGTACTAAAATCTATTTGTCTAGGAGCGGTTCGAAGGACAAGACTACAACCACTGACGACGCAATTGCCGCCGTCGATTTCGACGCTATGAAAGACTAAGCAACCCCCGGCTGTGCTCTTGCATTCAACCCTACCCGGTTCAAGTCCCCCGGTCTTCCAATATATCCCCTTGTTGCCCAACTTGCCCCCATCTTGGATATTCATATCACCTAACATTCTAGCTGCGCAGTTCATCCACTCTTTACCATCTACTAACTAATGACTACCCTAATAGACTGTATAATGTTGCCTTAACTTCTGGTGTGCTTTCGAAGCCTTTTGTGTTTTGGTACCGAATTGAGGAAACGTGGGGAAAACCGCTGAGATGTTGTGGATACCTCACGAAATCGTCCGACTGCAAGGGTAAAATTATACTTTATATCAACGGGACCTCTCAATCCTCAGAATTTCGCATGTAAGTCAAGACAAGACACAAAATTACCAAAACGTCAATATTCTCTGAATCCTGATCGCCAGGCGAGGGTTTTCCTGATGCACAAGGGTCTGTCACAACTGCCACATCATCCTCACCACTCAATATAACATCCGATGCAGGTCTCGCTTTCTAGCAACCTCCGACAACCCAATCTGTGACTACAGGGCCGAACCTGGTTTTGACTGGCCATTCCTTCTTTTTGCTGTTTTAGCCACGCGAAGCTTGTGAGCGGTCCCAGCGTGGTTTCTGGCTGATCCCCTGTTAAGTCCCTCTCTATCAGTGCTGTTCTGGTTCAAATACGTTGCCAGAGTTGGTCGCTCGATTCCCAATACCCCAGCCACCGTTATATTCTACGAATTCCCTAGCGCCGATCGGTCTAAGGTACTCGCCGAACTTGGACGTTCCCTGAGACTATACGACCCTCTAAACGATATTCTTATGCACGAACAACGGGGGAACTTATCGCACTGATGATATGCATCGGCTTTCGCAAGAGCGTGGTACCCGCCCATTAATGAATTGTTGCGCATCCGCCAGTTTCGAGCGTTGAGTGTGCCTTCCTACTTCACGCGATGATGGAGGACTCGCGCCATTCTGGACGAGGCACCCCTCGTGGTAGAAAGGGCCCGGGATGCGCACACTGCTATGCAGCTCATGCTGGAAAGTCGTATCCAAGAATACTTTCCTATTAAAATCTTCGCCGCTACTTTTATTCCTCATTTTTTTAAATCCCTTCTCGCTATACGGAATAACCCCTTTGTTCAGACGCCTCCTCACCATCCCTCCCGACTTTTTTAAATCAAAGTCTTTTCCCCCGCCTCGCTGGTCAACATTCTGCCAATACTCACTCGGTGTCTTCCCTGTTGTCCTTCCCAACCACACCGTACGCATTGACGTCAGCCCGGGTTGTGTTGGGAGCTGACACAGGTCTTAAATCACATCTGACCACCCATCTATCTCATTCAAAAGTATGCCAGCTCCAGGCGGGATGGAAGAGGAGTTTAAATGTCTTAAGACCCTCTGATTATGTTGATTCCTCTTCCAGAAATTATGATATGCAGATCAACATGTGTCCTTTACCCAAATCCGAGGGTGGGACAGAACTGAAACCGCCCCACTGGCTTTGATTTATTCTTAATCAGTCTACGAGCTAGGCCCGCGTCATTCTCAGCCGCGCACACGTCAGTGCTGAACAAGCAGTGGCAACGAGTGGCTGGACGGAGGAAACTCGATGTACTTAAGGATGAAAGCCCGGCCTTCGCCCCACTCCATACGACTTCCCATGTTTTCGTCATTCAACTCTTGCTCCATTGTGATGTCTGCCAACGCCCAGCTTCCAGCTGCCGTGGCCAACGCCGCTCCAGCTCCTGGGGCACCAACAGCACCGTAAGCCTTCCATCTCGACCGCATAATCTTGGCCTGACAATCGTTGAATGGTAGTACTTCGCCGAGGTTTTACGATGCGGAAGTTGTTTGCATGGGGCGAGGAATTCCCCGCATTGTCTCCCCGTTTGACAACCTGGCTGGTTTAGTCGCAGAGGGGTACCGCCATGAGGAGGACGAAATCCGAGGAAATCAGGTTGAGTACTCCCGAGAGTAAGTCTCCACGTCTACGTTTTCTTGGAACCAATCGAAACCGTTTATGCTAGGCGTATTAGGAACTTCAACGCTTATCGCGCTCTTGTTGGTATTGTCATCCCAAACTTTCGGGCGCTCACCGCCTCAATGGATGCGACTACGATTGCGCGTTTCTATGCTGAAGTGAGTATATTCAATTTCGACGTGTTCCACGAGACCCAGGCTGTTGACCCTCTTTTAATGAGCTTGATCACGGCGGCCTTCTGGCCCGGGGTGGCGACATTTCGGCTCTAAAGAAATACACTGCGGAATATGTCAATGCACACGTTGCCACCATTCTTGGCGACATTCCAAATAACGAATATTTATCGAAGCTTCTTGACGTTGACTCACGTGAAGGCCGGGGAGTTCAACATGATCTGGCAGGATTCCTTATCTGTCCGATTGAGCATGACTGGGACAATCCTGTGTTTGTGCTCGCCCTGTGCTGTCTACCAGATTGACTGACAGGCCAAGTTGTTTAGTATTCGTGCGAGAGTCCGTGCTGGTGAACCTGGCTATCACCCCTCTAGCAGTCTCTTCCCCCGATTTCTCTATGAAAACTACAAGGGCGATAAAAACAAGATTGAGGAAGGTTTTCTTCGATCTTCACTTCTGTTGGCGGTAAATCCCCGGCCTATTTTGTTGTGTGATACTTATAGCCTGGTGCTAGTGCTACATCCGTATCTATCTATCACTGACTTCAGTCCAAGCTCCCAGAGCTTCAAATCCAGATCCAAATCCGAGATCAGTTGCCATGAGGTTCCAACTCGAGAAGAAGGTCACTCCACGCACTATTGCATATATTGCCATGCTTGTGAGTTCTCTATAATTTCCTTTTCCTTATTTTGTCCACGCAATTATTAACTCTTAAATAGGTCCACTTTTCACTCACCAATGCTGCTCAGTGGAACAAGGTGGTCAACCACTTTAGCTACCATTTATTCTATAACTTCATTGTTGACTTTTTTGAATGCCCTCCTGGCCCACTTGCTGCACAGCGAAATGAAGAACTCTTGGCATGGTGGAACTGGTCAGTTATTACTCTAATTCTTTGCCCTTTAACTTTTCATTACCAACAATAAATAATCCACAGTCAAGTATATGGTTCTCAAAACCCGGACATTGTACAGCTGGAGTCATCGGGGAGAGCCCTTGAGTGCCAGCAAATTGCAAGAGAGAGTGGGCAGTCCACTTAGGTGTTTGTAACTGTACAACTCTTGAACAGATTCGCTTCTGTAGTTTTGTTGAATATATTTTTTGCCCGTTTTCTTGTGGTTGGCAAGGTCTGGTACGGTCTGGACCAAGTCATGTAGTTTACAGACGAGGGAGCAAACCATCTGGCATTGGTAACATCAATGCTCTCGTCTGTCACTCTCTCGGTGAAGAAGGTCTCTACTGTATAATGCTCGATTTCGGTCAATTGTTGGTTGAATTCGATTTTAAATTTCGTGTATTTATATATGGCAACTGCCATAAGTAACCGAAAATAAGAAGCCAATGTCATCGGACAATCCCGATGACAATTGCCAAGTTGAACGCAGGACAGAGACTTAGAGCGCCATAGCCAACTACGACATTCAGAGTCTTTTCAAACGACCTTTCCTGACCTTGCTGTCGTGCCGACTCGAAGAGAACTCCAGAAGCTAAAAAACAGAAGAACCTGCCCTTTTAGCGTCATATACAGCTTTCTTAGAGGCCAACAACACTGGACAGGCACAGCAACGTGCATGTTCACCTTCTCCTCAGTTCCGAGCTATGGTTTATCTGTTGGTTGTACTCCGGTCGTAAATTGGGAAGTCCCCACGTCACGAACTCCAGGCAGCCGAGCAGGAATTCGAACAACAACAACCCGATCTCGGTGGACCGTCTCATTATGAATCCCTCAAAGGAACTCTGATTTTGGATCTGGTGCTATCAATACTCCTGGACTGGATTCAGGTAGTGCAGGGAAGCATGCCACTTTTCCCTTCAGCGCCCATGGCTTCTCTACTGGACCGGTCCCACAACCAACTACTATAACTAAATGATGATTTCCAGCTCTACAAGTTCAAGTTTTGTCTGCGAGTCGGCATGTAGGAGTTTTCTTAAATGGCACCGGGTGAGTTCTTGAGTGCATATATTTGTAGTTCCGATGCGATGACAGTCGTCTTCAGCCAGATTCTACGTGCTGCAGCCACCACAGCGATTACAACAGCTATCAGTGCTGCAGGAAGTCAAGGCAACACCACCTCTGATGCACTCCGTTGCCCAACCCCTCCACCTAACCTTGTTCAGATCACAAGCCAGACGACTGAATTACAGACGGGATTGCCACCCCAGCCGGTAGCCGTCCTGCAAAGCCAAGAACCAAGATGCTCCGGATAATCAACACGTCTACATTCGGACGGCAAGGGAGAAGACGCTCTCCCAGAACTCCCAACCACGTCCTCCAATAGCAAACGTCAGCGAGCCGAAGTCGCCTGAAGACGATTTCAACGTATAGTCCAAGAACCCGTCGGAGTTAGATCTCAAGGTACACCATAGATTTCCTTTGTCGTTCTTTGATTAACCTATAAGTTTAGTACTGCGAACACAAGGCAAATACTGCTAAGGCTTCCCTAGGTGCTACCGGTAAGTTCTCTGGCTATTTTCGAAAGAGCGCCTTCCTAAGTCCCCCTTCTCGGAATGCCTAGCGTCCTGGCGGCCTAACCGCCTCGATGCCAGTGCGAGGTGCACCACACTTTTCTTTGCTCTATCTCGCAACCCTCTCATCACTTTCAAGTGTATTCGCGCCTGTATCAACTCTCGCGGTCTGTAAACGCACTTTCTTGCCGTCCTCGTAATAAGGAGTGGACGGGACTCAGACTTTTTTGTGCTCTCGGAATGGAGGACATGGCCAGGGGTGGCAAAAGTGTATCCTAATCGAACTGTAACATGAGTAATTCCACAACTTCTATTCTGATCTACTAACGACGATTCTGTCAAATCAATTACACAAGAACGGTCAAGAGTGACAGAAATCGGCTGTAAACATAAGAGAGGCCTTCTTCACCAGGTGTCAGCAACACAGAGAGAATGGCAAACTAACTCGAGCCAGTTAATGGTCGTCAATGTTTCACGAACCGGCAATGCCCATGTTGTCCAACGAAACCCAATAAACCTTCCTCAACGCCAACTACAATCGGGAACCCATTGTCAAGAGATGCGCTTTAGGTCTCAGATGGGGTGGATTTTCGAGGCTGTTGCCAAATTGGTCGAAGGCTGGGGTCAAAATCACATCGAGGACTCCTCGAACTGAGATCAAATCCCAAGCGAACAGTGGACATAGAGAAGTTACCTACCCAACTTGCTTGCCTGCTGAAGAGATGGAAGAGGGGGTAAGTTGATAACTCTGTTGAGAAAATAGAGGAAATGACGTGCCCGTTTCTGGACCTCTGTCAACGAGGCATAGTACACATTGAAGTCGTGTCCCCTTGCTTCAGAATCAGAGAGGCTACGCTCTGTTTAGCAACAACCAAGAGCCTGAAAAGAAATATCATGTCCGTCTTAGCTGTGTCTCATGTCGGCTGGCTGCGGGCATGGTCGCTGCGGTAACCGGCCTCTTCAATGCGTTGAGATCGTTTTGGCGTGTCCCACTTCGAATTGGCCTTGTTGGAAGTCGTGAATGCGGTTTTGGCACTTCGTAGAGAGGGAAGAAAGGTTACGAATACCTGGCTGCCTAAGGACCTAAATCGACCGATGGGCATCATTATGGTCATTTTATGGCTCCAAAACACTGAGCATAAGCAAGTAGGAGGGAATTGAACGTACTTGTGCTAGGTACCATCTCAATTTAGTCGAATATCGTGACTCACCTCGTTTTTCAGCAGTTCCGCTGGTTGAGGGTGTCGACACCGGTGTGGCTGGTTGTGGTGCGATTATGAGAGCGTTATTAGATATCCAGTAAGTTGATCGACCTGACGAGAGCTGGAGAAAAGACTTACACCGATCTATAACGCGCATAGGGCCATAGGACGAGAGAGGCAGGACTTCCAATGCGAGCACACCGTGACCCACCACATGGATCGCACTGCCACTGATCGGATCAAAGATTCTGAAGTCCCTCGCTGCGCCTATGCGAAGCGAGTCATTTACTTATCGTTTAGACTCCAATCGAGTCGGTGATGACCTTGCAGCACCCCTCAACCCCTTCAGCTAGTACGGGTAAATAATGTAAGTAATGAAGTTTTTGTATGATTGCGACAGTCACTTATCTCTTTGTTTTTTAGACTTTATTCAACGCATGATGGCAAGGTCACTGCCCAACGGCGTTGACTCTTGCCTCTCCCCCGTGCCACATCGCCCAATGGTGGTATTCGACCCACTTCGGACTGCAGACACCGAGCACGATTTCCGTACGTCCTCTTTGATACCACCAATCCCACCACCAAAGACGGTCCAACTTAGAATGGGCCACGGCTGTTTTGTGATTGGCCGGTCCAGGTTCGGTCCGCGGAGCGAGTCATGTGCAGACGACGTGTGATTGACGCGACTCATCGATTCCATCATCGTCGTCGCTACCTCTCTCGAGCATCAAAAGAGACTACT
>ML208825.1:0-10555 GCA_004369065.1 Pluteus cervinus
GAAATCTTATCTACCAACAAATTACTGATACAATCAAAATCTTATCTCCCAATTAGATCAAAATCTTATCTACAAATCGAAATCTTATCTACAACCAACATCTTATCCACAAATCAAACCCTTATCTATCAACGAAAATCACTCCGAGTTTCCATCCCTAGACTATTCTTTGTACACCGTAAAATCTTCCATATCTTCCATACCCTCATCTTCACTCTCAACCTCATCTACACACACTGACATAGATATCTCACCTTGCATTTGAATATACTTATCAACATCTTTCCACATCTCCTGAAAGTACGACTTGAGTTCTCTCCGTATGCCCGCCTGCTGAAGGGCGTATGCACGAGAACCTTCCTTTTGTGCAGGGTCTCCACAACCCACAGAAAACCCGGACCGACCTTCCCATTCCGAAGCCTGGAAGTCTAAAAACGCTAGGACTCGCCGCATCTCTTCCTTCAGAAGGAGCACCTCTTCTTGCCACCGTTTCGCTCGGGCTCTTGATTTACACCACTCAACTCGTAGATCTAAAATATAACCCTTCAGAGGTTGAACTTACGAAGAGAAAGAATACGAACCATCCTGCAGCTCATCATTCAGGTCATCCTTTTCACCGGTACCATCTCCGGAATCATCACCCAATGTCCCCCATATCCAAGACACCTTCCGCCGTCCCTCAGACGCCACCTCCTTGTCCTTCTTTTTCTTTTTCTTCTTCTCGACGTCTCGATTCATCTCCACCCGCAAGGGCTGAACATCGTCCTTCATCAAACACGGGTATTCCTTCTCCCAGCCAACTTTCTTCAATCTCGCACCCAGCTTGGTGATGGCCTCGCGAGCAGTGCGGTACTTTGCGGCGGCGGCGTCTACCTTGACTTGTGCACGCTCAATGAGTGTTATCGAGCGGGTGTTCTGGCGCTGGCCTCGAGAAAATCGATCTTTATCAATGTATAAAAAGCTTCGTAGACGAAGCGACCGTCGGAGTTCGTCGAGGGCTGTATGGGCTTGAGCCGTTCGCAGACGCCACTCGATGTTACGCAGCCGAGAGTCACATGGTGTTGAAGATGGAAGGGAAGAGGGTAGGAAGAGAGGGATCTGCCACGGTTCCTTGATCAAATTGGCAGTTGTGGCTTCGTCTTGTCGAAGAAGTATGGTACCCGGGCAATAGACATCTTGAACACTGATCCACTGCAGAATACGCCGTTGAAGGCTATTGCCACGCGAGATAACTTTCGCTTTTAAGTCGTCTGTTGCCTTGTTCCCAAGTGACTTCGAATCAATACTGACACGACGTCTACGCATTTAAGTAGATTTTCGAACATTTATAAACGGAAAGACTTACTGTTGCTCCTCCAATTCAAGCCCAACCGCAATTAACTCACTCCCTGAGTACGTCGAATGGAGATTGTAAGCAACCCCCTTTTGCTGGTCTCTGCGATCTTCTTCCGCTAACTCGCGTCGGACGGCCTCTTGAGTCATACCTGATTCGATGTTACTTTCGAGTCGAAGTAAAGGGTAAATGAAGGGTACATACGCTTAACACGAGACTCGAATGGGTTCGTACACGACGAGTCGTGTTCCCAAGCTATAACCTCCCTCTCCCAACGGTCAACTTGTTCTGGCATCTTCTTTCGTAGGCCTAGCTCGAATTGGTGATAGCGAAACACTTGCTCCGCACTCTCCTTGACAGCGAGAGTGATACGCTTGAGAAGGATTGTACCTAAAATACGTGAGTACTGAGAGCGAGACACCCTGGATTAATACATACCCATTTGAGAAGATTTCTTCCAGTTCCAATCGCCGAAGTGGTCGTCCAATGTGTCTCTGCGAGAACCCGGTCCCATCTCAGCGGTACTGAGCGCAATTGGGTTGATGTGGGACCACCCGCGCTCGGGTGCCTCACCATCAGTTCGTCCGACGTAGCGTGTAAAGTTGAACGAATACTGCGATTGACAACTCCCGACATGAGCGGGGAGGTGGAATTTGGGGACGAGGAACTCAAAAGATTCGAGCTTCCCTTGGTCGAGCTGTAATTGTTCACCGTAGGCCTGGATTCGCTGAAGCATGTTCCGGCACCACTGGCAGGCAATGTCGTACGACACAGCAATATCGCTTGGGCAGTTGGGAAGTATACTCGAAAGGAATAAGTAGTCCATGTTAGCATAGCTAGATGTGTCGAAGTTAGAAATCAGGAAAGCCGACGGAAAAGATCTGACCGACTCACCGTTCCCCTTTCTGGAGGTCCCCAACTGAGTGTGGTCGCATACAATCATGCCTCGCGCAGCCCACGGAACCGACGCCGCTCGCAGATAATCCATCCGTCAATCGACTATTGTTGACGGCGCTGTGACTCGAGCATGTACTCTTCTAACACCGGAGTTAGATATACGATATTACTCCAATAGACGATTCCTACCTGTTGTGTATCGCTCGAGTGAACAAGAAGGTGTTGCGAATACGCCTTTTGCTCAACGAAATAGGCCCAACCCTTGTTGAGACTCGGATCGGCGGCTTCACTTGAAACATCCCTACGTTTCAGACGGAAGTTGGCGTCTATACCGAGGAAGAGTCGGTAAATCCACCTTAAAAACAGTGAGTAATCCTTCTCAAGAGATGGACACGGTATTACCTCTTTTCCAAAGGCAGATTCTCCCATCCCGATGGGAGATTGATCCCTGGCTGAGGACAAGCCGGACAGAGAACGGCACATTCCCCGAGTCGAGTGCCGTCAACTCCTGTCTTGTGGTGTCCTCGACGAGCACGCTTCAACGCCTTGAGATGACGGTATTCTCGAACCATAGTTAAAAAAGCGCGATACCGATTCTAGTAGTTGTGAATTAAAACAAATAAGCCAACAAAAGTAGATAGAAGACGTACCCGTGCTGGTCGGACACCAGTATTATCGGTTAATCGTGTGAGCGCCTGATAGAACTCCCAAACGGAACACTTCGACTCAAATGATAATAAATGAAATTGCCTCAGAACGGCCAATGATGCGGCTGTTCTGGGTTGGCTTGACGTTGCGGGAAACCAACCATATCGAAGAACTTGAGCGACGCGCTCAGGAGCCCCAACACATCCACAGAAATTGAGCCCGACCTCATGGATTCCATTGACGTGAACAACGACAAAGTCGTCGTTATGAGGGACAACCGGACGAGAGCAAGTCTCCCCGATTTTGTGATTGAGTTGAAAACGTAACCCAGCTTCTCGGAGAGTCGTATGCTGGAAGGTTACGCCATCCCACTTCTACGAATATGAGAATATTGAGAGACGGTACACCCAGCTAATGAAAAACCATACCTCGATTACATGAAGGCCGTTGCGCCCATGGGTGTTCACAATACAATCCCTACATAATAATCCGCCGCCGTCACAATCCTTACACCGATAGGAAGGTGAAGGGTTTTCGCAGTGGGGACACGGCGTATCCATCGAGTCCATTCGACCCTCTCGTCTGATATCCTCAGCGAGGAAGATATCCCTATCGTTGAGCCATCCTTGAACAATACTATGCTTGGAGCGAAATGAGAACGATGTTGCGAAGACATCAACTGGACTACGGATACCTTTGTAGGTTTCGCGTTTGGTCCAACCGTCATCGGAATGGGACGAAATTCGACGCCTTTCTTTTCGTCGCCGTGAGACTCTCCTCTCAGCGAGGGTGTAGCGGTCTCGACTTTAGTTCTTCTGGGTGATTTCTTGTCGGACGTGCTCAGTTGAATGAACCCCGTCCTCGTCTTCATTGCACCATCTCCTTGCGCATCGAAACGGGTGTACGTAGCTGTTTTCTCGTGAGTTTTGGTATTGAACACGGAAAAGCCATTCTTAGGTGGGCGAGGCATAGGGATATGGTGGAGAAAATCGTATATTCGTAGGCCCAAGAAAATAACTAGAGATCTGCTAGGGGTTTTTCTAAGTCCTACAACCCGAAATGTAAACTTGAGAAACGCACGGAGGAAAATGGCGTACCTTCTTCCAGTTTGAGATAATAATATTCCGATCCGCTTCGAGGGAATCTAGGGTAGAAAAAAGGGATAACGATTCCATTACTCGCTCCTCATGTGTCTTGTCAACGGATTTTTTGAATCTGCGGCCTTTAGTTGATGCCGTTAGCTGGACGGCGGTCTTGCAACCGTAGCGAAGCCATTGGAATATTCCGCCCGCGCAGTACTGACTTAGTGACATTCTTGTTTCATTCGAGGCGATCGGGGTATTGCCGTGTCGTAAAACACTGGAGAGTAAAAGGATAGTAGCACCGCGAGGAAAGCGGACGAACAGTTTGAGATCATAGAGGATCAGATGCCCCCCCTTGTCCGGATCGAATGCGCCAAGCGACGTCAAAGCACAAAGCCCATATGCCACATTGTTCGCGTCCGTATGCTCGAACGATTCCGTCTTTGGACCCAAATTGAATGTTGCACCCGAAAAGATACTATTACGAAAATTCTTCCGCAGCTGTTGCTTCTTTTGATGTAAGGCTACCATGTGTCGACATAGATTTGCGTAGAGTTTGGGAGCGTAATAGGAAAGCGCACCTAAAATTCGGCGATGAGTAACACGATGTAAGAAATTATATGGGCCACGAACTACTCTGAAAACCAGCTAACCGACCAACGGCTGGGTCGTCCAGCAGTGGTTTAAGGATCTCGGCTCGTTTGGGAGGGTGATAAAAATTGCCTGGTTCCTAGACAATGTTAGCAGATCGCCGTTGTAGGTGAATGAGATAAAATACCTCACGGCCGCCTCCATGGGACACACCAAGCGGAATGGCAACGAAATGCCCCCGTCTATGCTGCTGATGGTCCTTGCTGAAGACGTCGGCTTTCAAACTGTGATCCCGGACCCCCGTCATTACCTCTTCGCAGCGCCCGATCACCGAACTCCAACTTGAGTCATCCGGCGTCCCAACTAATATCGTCGTAATACGGCCCTCAGCGTCCAAGATTAATGTAGGTGTCCTAGAATAGCCTAATTAGCTTTCGTCACCCCATAACCACTCGCAACGTACTGGCCATCCCACTCCTTCAACGTAAACCCGTGTTGAAGGAGGCCCTCGACAGTATCAGCGTGCTCAGCTTTAATCCCCAGATTGCGCCCAACCCAACAGCTCTCTGTGGACGGTAAATTCTCCGAGTAGATTTGGGGGCTTTCTGCTACCACAAGGGTCGGTACAGCTGCAGTAGGCGGCGGATAATAGAAGGTGCCAGCTTGACTGGACTTGGCGTTGTTGATGCGCTGGGCCTTGCGGCGTGCCTTCGAACTTTCTTTGGAACGAGTAATCTCCACGCCGGACCGTGCTGGAGATGGATGTTCTGTAGCGTGATTCGATCCTGACGGCGATAGTTTGATACGCTTTGAATGAGGTGGAATGGTGGACGACCCTTGAGAAGGCTGGACAACCTCATGGCCAACGGGGTGAGGGAGGTCGGAGGATTCTTCATTTCCCGAAAATTTGCGCTTTCCAGGTTGCTGGCTAGCAAGATCTAGTTCTGAGTTGGGGACAAAGACCAATGCAGCGCCCTCGGCGTCATCACCACCCTCCGATTGACGACGCTCGGCAAACGCCATGGATTGGGATAATAGAGGTAATAGAGGAGTTGTAGTCCTCCATGCGTCAAGCCGTGGTGAAAATGAGAAAGAGGAACTCTACCCACCCCGTTACCAAGGGAAACGGCAGAGGTG
The DNA here is from genome assembly GCA_004369065.1 of Pluteus cervinus. Taxonomy (NCBI): domain Eukaryota; kingdom Fungi; phylum Basidiomycota; class Agaricomycetes; order Agaricales; family Pluteaceae; genus Pluteus; species Pluteus cervinus. The sequence goes on from ML208825.1 coordinate 5,689, forward strand.
GTTGGACGTACTGTTGGGGTATTCACAGATACTTCGATAGGTTCGAGTGCTGGGCCTTTGGATAGATTTATTGGTGGGACCATATCGGAGCTACCGCCGTGCCTATAGGTAAGGCTCGAGTGCATAGCTACAATTGCGTCGAAGGACTTTGAACAAGAAAATTTCCGACTTTTGAGAAATCAACAGCTTACCTAAGCACCTAGATAAGATAACACGGCTGGCTACTCGTCACTGTTGACGATGCTGTGGAAGCTCGAAATGCATCTCGAATCCATGGTACAACGTCGGGCGGTGGTGGAAATACAAAACCTGGATCACAGTCACCTTGGGCGCCCTTGATTGTTCGCAACTCTCGATATATCGGCTGGACTAAGTGGACGCGGGAGGCAGAGGAGGCAAGGATGCGTCGAGGATGTTTCGGTCATGGTTGTGGTACAAGACAGAAAGGTGATGGGGGGCAAATACAGCCGTCGTTAACGCGAAGCCATGAATGTGAAGTCGTTAATGCGAAATCCTTGATGCGGTAATGCAAAGTCGTTAATGCATCCATGAATGGAAAGTCGTTAACATGCTTTTGATCAAACAAAGGTCTACACCTACCATTCCTTTTGCCACCATGATTTTGGCCTCCGACTATGCTTCTACTCGTGCTAGTCGTACTACGAGTCTAACAAAGCATCAACGATACTACAGAAAGTAAGTTAGGTAAAATTTTCGATGCCCATATGATCTGGATCTCATGCTACGCTCACAGGAACCAGGCAGAGTTGAAAGCAAAATCACGCGTCCGTATGGCACAGCGTCGTCAAGCTAAGTGGGTCCGATAAAACACTGTATTGTGTTTAATACCCCTCAACTAACCTTTCCAGAGGTTGTAAGGCGAAACGAACAGCTGCGTCCAAAGCTGTGTTTAACTCTGACGGGAGCCCAAGCGACAGCGGCTTCGAGTCAGTGATTAGGTAGGTCCATTTTTATCTATTAAATTCACAACCGACTATTACATCGTACGAAGCAGCTGGGGATCCACTGGTATAGCATCCATCTCCTCCACCAGCGTCGATAGCCTCCCTTTGTCGAGGCTCGCCATTGAGGATGAAGGGAACCGACTACCACCCTCTCTCACGCAAAACGACTACTTTCGAGAAACGACACATTTAGTTCAGGAGTGGCTCGCAGAGTGGGGTGGATTGGAGCGTTGGAACGCCCATCTCGACTCGGGTTTCCACGAGGCAAAGGCGGTCGGGAACATTGATGGTTGGGCGGAGAGGGTTTTGCTACATGCTCATCGGGGTCGTCTTCTGGCAGGGATACTTAACCAGATGGAGTTAAACATTCCCCCGGAGATGTGGAGAATCCGTGAGCTCTGGCGTCAACAGGTTGTTCTAACGGGCCAGGTGTACAGGGCGCTCACGATAATCGAGGTTTGCGTTGATGTCGTCCATTTGCACTCGCCATTCAACCTACTTAATCAAGACACTTTTCGGGGATAGCGTACCTTCCGGACTCACTCTTAATTTACTGCTTGTTTTTATGTAATTGTTCTCGCGGCAACAATGTGGACGGAAGTTCAGGTGACACGCATCAAATTGTATTAAAAAGGGTCCGCGAACAGGGTTGTACCTAGTTCATGTGCACATTGCAAAGGGTTGAACCTTTGAATGTGGAGTGATTCTAACGATGTAAAAGAAAGTAAACGACAAAAAACTACGAAACCAAGTGATGATGTAAAAGATCAGTTGACGTCCTTCAAAACGACGCTGCGGATTCGGGGAAAGAGCACGCTAGAAACCAGGTCAGGAACGGGTGACGGAAGGGGTAAAGTTGTCGACTTACATTCCGTCTTCATCGAGGATATCGGCCGGGATCCTATTTAGCATTGCGTGGATCGTTTCGATAGTATCTGGGAGGTGTTAGATCAGCGAGAGACTGTGAATGGAAAAATCACGTACCCACCGCCAGACTCGGGCGACGGCTTCCTCTTCTTGGCGTAGGGTGGTTGTAACTCGATGGGGGGTCCTGACGGCGATCAGCAGGGGGAGGAGACGGAACGAGGAGAGTGTGTACCGTGACCAGCAGGAAGTCCTTCTAGAAGCGTATTAGCCGTGAATAACGAGAACATGAGGGAAGCATACCATAGATGAAGTTGAGCGGTGGGTAAGGGTTCAAGACTGTCACAATTCAGGATAGCATTGACGACGAGAAAGATACTTACCTGGTTGCGGGATAGACGGAGTCGTAGCACTGCTACTAGCCGTATTGCTGGACGTAGCGATGGGCGTCGCAGCCTCGCCGTTGGCACTAGCGGCGTGGTTGTGAGCGGCGACCGATGTAGGCACTATTGGTCAACGTCTAAGCGTGATGACTATTAATGGAAATGAATATACCACTCACGACCTTGGCCGCTTGCGCTGGCCTTCTTGTCGGCCGTGTCTTCGGCGGCTTCTGAAAAGGAATCAGGTACAGCAGCGGAGCGCAATCTGAGGACTTACGGATGTCGTCGATCGCCTTCTTCAGCTCAACGGCGAGGTCGAGCTGGGCGAGGGCTGCATTGCTCGAGTTTTGGGCACGCGCAAAGACTGCGTACAGTGGGTAAGACCGATGACGACGACGAACACGGGGAGGGCTCACTCTGTTCGAGATACTTGAGGGTGACGAGCAAGGCCGCGAGCCCAGCACGAGTGCGGCGGATGTACGAATTCGCCTCCTCCATGGAGTGGTGGAGGGTGGCGAGGTCGTCTGGGCAAAGACAGGGCATTGGTTCAGAGGTAGGAGGGCTCATGAGTGAAGGAATCGATGAGTTGCTGGATAACAGAATGAAAATTGCCTTCTTATACCTCCAGATTCTCGCTAAGTACGACGTAATGATAAGATTCCAAAAAAAGCAAGAATAAGAAATCGAGATAAACCGAGATCGAGTGTCGATGGATCTTGATACAAACGGACATGCGGCACTTCCTTCCAATCGTGGAGCTATTGGGATCTTGTTGTGTCCCTTGAATAAATAAACCGGAAAAGGACGAGGTCACCGAGGAGGCTAGAGAGAGAGAATCATGTTGTTTTCTCGAAATAGCAGCGTCAACGGCCCCGATGGGGGAGCTAAATGTTTCAAGTCCTCAACAAAAGGTCGAAGAGCATCGAAATCACCCACATCTTCGTGTTCCACCCCCCCCCGATTTCCTGTTTTCATTCCTTACTCACCTACTCTATCTTCACCCATCCACCCTGCTATTCTTCGTTGCTGCTATCCTCACCAACTCACTCTGTTATTAATCGCCAATGCCCGCGACTTGGACAACAAAGGAACAGAAGCAATGGCTTCAGACGAAGGTCCAAGGCTTCCTGGAGGCCCGGAGTCGTGGTCGTACCGCGCGCTACGCAAAGACGGTTCACCACGAGTTTTCTCAGGTCTGGCCAGAACGCGATCACCTTTACCCACTTGATGAGGGCGGGTCTCCTCGTAAGCTTACTAAGGAGCAAGAGGAGAGCGTCCAGGCTTTAATTGTACAGCGAGGAAAGGTTAGTTGCTCTGCCACTATTCAGCTGGACGACTTACTTAGTATTTAGCAAATTCTTACCTGGCTTCAGCGGAATTCCACTCCTCGAGGTCGTTTGGTGGGAAAAGCTGCCAAGTTGTTGATGAAGGCCACCGGTAATCGACGACGGCGAATGTACCAAGCTTGCGAGATATACGGTAAACTATACCCCGAGAAGGTTCACGGGATTTATTTAGAGCGGAAGGGGGAGGACAAGTTAACCAACGGCGCTCGCTTGAACCTTTTGCGCAAGATTGCGGAGGAACTTTTAGCAGAAGAATCAGAGGAGGTCCTCGAGGAAGTCGCCGCTGAGCAAGAAAAGAGGCGAAAGGAGTTGCAAGTCATCCAGGACAGTGACGACGATTCCGATGGCGATTTGGATGATCATGAGCGCAATGGGTGAGTTAATTCTAGTCGGAGATTTTGCCCACTAACACATAGCATTAGATTTATCCAGGAAATCCCGGGTCTCTTCACGACAATACTCTCTGAGGCCAGCAAGCGTTGTCCTAATTGGGGTTTCGTTGTTCTCGCCTCCGGTCCGATGCCGAAGGCCGATGGCCACATCCACGTGTTCGAGTACGTCTCACCCTAATTTGGAAGGTGCCAGCTCATCGATCCCTCTCAGCCTTTTCGTTGGTCCCAACACCACAAATGGCCATTCTTTCTTAGATACCGTCCCCGACTATGAAGATAACTTCCGCCAGCCTCTCTGTCAGTATATTAAGGATCGATATTGTGAGTTTCATTCTATCTATTTCTCTGTTTCTCTCTGAAGATTTCCCAGCGGAGGATCTTGCTCGCCGAGAAGAGTTCCAAGATGAGGCTTCCGATTTCTTAGCAGACAAACCTAGTCGTGGCGTCGATCGTCCTCAAGCTCTCGGCAAGAAGTACCGTTCGGTCTTAGAAGAAGACCCATACGAGACGTATGACGACTCGGACGAACATGATAACTCAACCGTTGATGGTTCGGATGAGTCTGGTGATGACTTAAAGCAATCAAACAGTGAGAAGGTATGTGTCCTTTGCACCGTTGTTTAATTTCCCTCATCTCACATTAGAAAACGACAAAGCGTCAAGCTTCGACGAAAGGGTCTCAAACCATGAAGAAGGTATATTACATCTTCAACTCCATTAACTTCGTTCTGATCTATTTCTCTGTTATCTAGGCTGATCCGATTGTTGCGAAGAAGTCTGGAAGGAAGGCGCCTTTACCTTCCGAGAAGGTACTTCACTCCCCTCGTCTTTCTTCAGCACGAAACTTATCTTCAATTCATAGACCGCTCCTGTTACTGGTGACCTCGGCTCTGACGATGACGATGTGGAGACTCCCC
>ML208826.1:0-16656 GCA_004369065.1 Pluteus cervinus
GAAACTTGTTTGGCGCTAGCGACCCTGCAACTGATCTTATCTTCTGAGTGTGATACCCGCCAGGCCATGCAGCCGGATTATGGCATAAACATGGGTGATTACCATAAAAGCAGAATCTAAACGATGGGTAAGGGGATATGTATACCTTGACCCAGAGGTTAAGTGGAGGCATTGTATGGCTGATTTGTAAATTATTGCCTGGCCCATAAGGGTGATATGCATACTGTCTGGGGTGCTTTTGGCAGTGATGTATATGGGTAATATGCATAGAACCATCCAGAATAGGTAAGTATGAATACATCAACCCAGAAGGTGTTACTATTTCTGGGGTGTATACATGTGATCACCCAAGTATCTTGGATAGCATACAAAAGTACTACCCAAAGTCAGCTTCCTACTGGATAGTATGCATATGCTCATCTCTAATCTTGGACTGTGATGTGTATAATTACCCATGGCTGTGAAGTAGCTGGGTGGTACAGAGGAGCTGACCCAACATTTATGGGTCAGATATTTGTTTATCATCCATGATTTGGAACACTTGGGCAGTTTGCAAATTGCTTAGGATAGTGCTGCTTGCTATTTTGGATGAAATGCACAACATTACCCAGACTCATGGGTGGCAGAAAGGATGTTACCCATATTTAAATAGTATTGTGAGGATATGCAAAATGCCATCCAAAGTAAAAGGAAAATTTACAAATTGTGATCCAGACTTGGATGCTCTGTTGGGCAATTACAAGCACCTCCACCCAGATCAATGGGTGACAAGACAATACTTTACCCACATGGGCAGTCAGTATTGGGTAATAGTTGGATGTTTACCCAATACCTATGATATACTTGCAAATCACTATCCATTGATTTCAGGCAAGGAGGTAGCCATAGAATGTATCTTGGATAATACACATACAACCACCCAGACTGCTGGATACTAGAGGTCAATACTACCCATACCCAAATGGTACTTTGGATAGTATACATAACCTTACCCATAGCCTAAGAGGGATTTACAAATTTTAACCCATAACTTCATATCATTTTGGGTGGACACAGGTGCCACCATCCATATCAGTGGGTAACAAAACAATACTTTATCCAGAATCTGATCATTCTTTGGGTACTGGTCAGAGGTTCACCCAAGTGTTGAGAACATATTTGCATATTGCTATCCATCAATTCAAAGCAAGGGGTAGCTATACAGCTTATCTTGGATGATTTACATACTATCATCCATGCTGTTGGGTACTCAAGTCCAATACTACCCACATCTATATGATACTATGGATAGTATACAGGACCTTACCCATAGCCTAAGAGGGATTTACAAACTTTAACCCATAGTATCATATCATTTTGGGTAGACACAGGTGCCACCACCCATATCAATAGGTGACACAACAATAATTTACCCAGATTCTGATTGTTCTTTGGGTGGTAGTCAGGTGTTCATCCAGCTTTGAAAACACATTTGCATATTGCTATCCATCAATTCGAGGCAAGGGGTAGCTATACAGCTTATCTTGGATGATTCACATACTATCATCCATGCTGTTGGGTACCCAAGCCCAATACTACCCACAGCTATATGGTACTATGGATAGTATACAGGACCTTACCCATAGCCTAAGAGGGATTTACAAATTTTAACCCATAGTACCATATCATTTTGGGTAGATACAGGTGCCACCACCCATATCAATGGGTAACAAAATAATACTTTATCCAGAATCTGATCACTCTCTGGGTACTGGTTAGATGTTCATCCAGCCTTGAAAACACATTTGCATATTGCTATCCACCAATTCAAAGCAAGGGGTAGCTATACAACTTATCTTGGATGATTCATATACCATCATCCATGCTGTTGGGTACTCAAGTCTAATACTACCCACATCTATATGATACTATGGATAGTATACAGGAACCTACCCATAGCTTGAGAGGGATTTACAAATTCTAACCCATAGTATCATATCATTTTGGGTAAATACAGGTGCCAGCACCCATGTCAATGGGTGACACAACAATACTTTACCCAGATTCTGATTGTTCTTTGGGTGGTAGTCAGATGTTCATCCAGCTTTGAAAACATATTTGCATATTGCTATCCATCAATTCAAAGCAAGGGGTAGCTATACAATTACATATTATCATCCATGCTGTTGGGTACTCAAGTCCAATACTACCCACATCTATATGATACTATGGATAGTATACAGGACCTTTGAGAGAGATTTACAAATTCTAACCCATAACTTCATATCATTTTGGGTAAATACAGGTGCCAGCACCCATATCAATGGATGACACAACAATACTTTACCCAGATTCTGATTGTTCTTTGGGTGGTAGTCAGATGTTCATCCAGCTTTGAAAACATATTTGCATATGGCTATCCACCAATTCAAAAGCAAGGGATAGCTATAGGATTTTGATTGGATGATACACACATTATTATCCATACTACTGGGTACTGGAGTCTAATACTACCCATATACAAATAGTACTATGTATAGGATGCAAGCTCTTACCCAAAGGGTGAGGAGGTTTACAGATCAACATTCATACTCTCATTTCATCTTGGGTAGATACAGGCACAACCACCCATATCAATGGGTGACAAGACAATCAGTCACCAGAATCTAATTGTTCTTTGGGTGGTAGCCAGATGCTCATCCACCTCTTGAAGCCATATTTGCATATTACTATCCACCAAATTGAACCCAGGGGTAGCTATAGCATTTCTCATGGATGATACACATATTATCACCCTACTGCTGGATACTAGAGTCTATTACTACCCAGGTCAAAATAGTGCTGTGGATAGCATGCAACATCCTACCCAACAGGTCAGAAGGGTTTACAAATTATAACCCATGAATTCATATTGCCTACCCATGTGAACAGGTGACACAAAATACTTTACCCAGACTCCCATTGTTCTTTAGGTGGTATTCAAATGTTCATCCAAGTCTTAAGGACATTTTTGCATAATACTACCCACCAATCCAAAGCAAGAAGTAGCTATAGGATTTTCTCTTGGATAGTACACACCTTGTCACCCATAGTGCTGGATACTAGAATGTAGTACCACCCATATCCAAATAATACTATGGATGGTATACAAGGTCTTACCCAACAGGTGAAGTGGATTTACAAATTATGACCCAAACTGTCACACCTCTTTGGATTAATATAAGTGCCACCACCCACATCAATGGATAGAAGCACAATGCTTTACCCACATTGTAGTTACTCCTTAGGTGGTAGTCAAGTGTTCATCCAACTCTTGAGAACACATTTGCAAAGTACCACCCACCACATTCACAGTAAGGAACAAGATTTCTCCTGGATGATACAGATGTCATCACCCATATCTAACAGGTCAGAGTTTACAAACAAAGACCCATAGTAGTTTGGGCCTATTCAAGTGCCATCATAGGTGGGTGGATGGTAGTTTACCCAAACTGTAGTAAGGTGAATCTCAGATGTCCACCCAGCTCTTAAGAACATCTTTGCAAACTACCACCCATTAATTTTGAGCAATTGGTAGATGCAGGAGGTAGCCTGGGTAATATGCAAGGGGCCACCCAGCTAGCTGATATAAACAAGGGGAACAATGTTAGGTAATACCAGGCTCAATTGAAGATACTACAGGATGCCGAACAAACACTTGGCATAAGCAGGAGAAACAAACACTGATAAAGAGTGTGGGATATAAGGCAGATAATCAGGAGTGAAAATGAGGGAGCATACGTGGAGTTGAAGAAGGGTGCGAGGGAAAGGAGGGATCAATAATAAGGGAGATGTGAATGGTACGAAAAACCTAGGTCCCTTGTGAACGAGTACGGACAGCATACGAAACAACAACATCAGGTGCTGTTGGCTTACGACGTGCGCGCTTCGCAGGAGCAGGTTCCTCTGTCGTCGGCGTGTTGTCGTCTGTCTCTCGGGAACGCTTAGCCCGCCCTGCAACCGACATCTTTCCGTTGGGTTTGGCTGGTGGGGAAGGTACCACCTCCTCATTTGTCGCAACGGTGGGGATGGGGGCAAGGTGCGTAGCAGGTGGTGCTCTTTCCTTCGTAGAACGAGTCGGCACGGTGCGTGCCTTGGCCACGGCTTTTTTCTTGCGGGATTCACTTGGCGGATTTTCTAAAACGTTGGCATCAGTGGGTAGATGAGAAGTGATACTCCAAGACCGGACCTACCCTTGACGTTTGGAGGTGCAGGGGTCTCGGCTGTTCCGGCACCTGTGGTTTTCGGGAGGTCCGAACTCGCGGCAGTGTCAACAGCGACCAAGGTGTCTAAAATTGGGGAGTTAGGGTTGAAAGAGAAGGAAAGAGGAAAATAAACACTCGCCTGCTTTGCTTGAAGCTTTCGTATTGTCTTCCTTAGGTGCTAACGTTTACGGGTCAGTAAAAACGAGAATGTATAGTAAGAGGGTGACGTACCGGCAGGTTTGGGCGCCTTTGGTGCGGTCCTGCCCGTCTTCGCACTCTTCGCCTCGTTACCCTCAGCTTTATTCGCTATGAACGTTAATATGAGCAAGGGGTTGGGGAAGTTAAACGGTGAAAGAACTTACCGACAGAATTCGTGGTCGTGACTGCAGCCCTCTTGGCCTCTTCCTTCTTCTTCTTTGTAGCTTCCACCTTCTTTGCGTCTTCAATCTTCTTTGCGGCCTCCTTCTTCCTCGCGACCTCCAACGTCCTCATAGCCTCCGCCTCCACAAGATCTGCTTTCTTCTTCTCCTCCGCTGCCTTCACCTTCGCCTTCAGCTCAGCCCTCTTCGCGTCATTTGCCCTTCTTGTAGCAAGTCTCTTCTTCGTTGCCTCGTCGCGTTTGGTGGCAGAGGCGATAGACGGTGGAGGAGTTTTGTCCTGTGGGAGGTGCGTTAGATACAAGCGTAAGAAAGGGTCTACAAGTGGACGAACCTCGTCAGGCGAGGGGCGACTGACACTTGAAGCCCTTGAGTACGCATCGGCGATGTTCTTCGGACATGACGTGAGATGGGTGTGATCAGAGGAAGAAAGATGAACGTACCTTGGTGACATCCGGCTCAACCTCTTCTTCGCGCTCACTGTCGTCCTCTCTCAACGGCAAGGCCTCCATATTCCTGGTAGCTTTGGTTTTGGGTTTTTTAGCGTTCGTTTTGATGGTAGGCATGAGGACAGGTGGTGGAAGGCGACCGGGAGGAGGACCTTGGCGTTGAGTTCTGCCGCCCCGATCATCCTCATCTCCACTGTCCTTGTCGTCTTCGTCGTGGCTCTCGCCGCCAGCGTCATCAGTTCCGGTTGTAACAGCATCCTCCTCTCCACCATCATCGGTCTTGTCTTCCTCCTCCTCCTCCTCCTCCTCTGCTTCTTCGTCTTCCTGGTATTCTTCTTCCCCAGCTTCGTCATCGCCCGCATCGTAGCTCTTTGTTTCATCTTCACTAGGCTCGGAATCGGTGTATTCAGGTATAGCGCGTTGAAGTCTTCGGGTTGGACGAGGCTCCTTAGTATCCTCTTCGCCAGAGAAGAGCGAATGGAGCGGAGTCGTTTGACGGTCTGAAGAGACATGACGACGACCGCCATCTGACTCGGAGTCGGAGTCGGCCGGTATGGTATCATTCAACGCATCAAGCGCCCGTCGAGCCTCATCACGTTTGGCTGTTTTTTCTAGAGACAAAACGGTCAGAGGAGATAAGCACGGGCCAAGAGGGAGACATACCAGATTCCTCCTGAACAAACTTTCCAAAGGGGACCCGGACGCCCGTATCGAAGGACCCAAGAGCTTCGGGGAAGCTGTATCCTTCAGCGGTTTTGGGGCCAGCGTAAAGGCTAGGACGACAAGGTGAGCGTGTGATATTACAGCCAAATACGGAACGAACTCAAAAATGTGCCTCGAATTGTTGGCCTTCGGCATCGGCCCCGATGCTAAGAACAGAAACGCCCAATCAGGACAGAATTTCCGGATGTCCTCAAGAACGCAGTTAAGCAACTCAGGCAGCCCATCGATATATCTGAACACGATTTATTGGTAAGGGAACACAATTTATGGTCACAACATTAAAGAAACGAACTCTTGGCGGGTAAGTTCATCGAGGGCGGCTTCGACGTCACTATCGTCGAACGTCTTGTTCAACTCCTCACGCCTTTTCATCTGCTCATTTGCAACCTCCTCCTTGACCTCCTCCGTCTCCGCTTCTAACAACTCGTCGGATATTTTCTTGATGAGGTTAAGGCGTTGACCCCTGGATAAGCCGCCTTCAGGCCTGCGTTCAACATACTCCGCGTTGACTTTTTCGGGGTAAAGCTTGTTGTAGACTTCACCAGCTTGGTACCCGCGGCGACGTTTGACGTTGTTGGTGCTCATGAGGTGCTTCACAGCACGATTAGCCATGCGTCCTCGTTGCGTGCAATTGCGCTGGAGCCACGCCAAGATTTGCTACGGATTCAATCGAATAAGGTGAGTAAGAGTTAAACTAGTATGAAGACGAGAATAACTTACCTTTCCTCGTTTAATCTTCAACTCTAGGAGTTGAGCATCGCTTAGGATGGTAATGCCGTCGTCCTCAGGCCAGAGAGCCGAAAACGCAGTGTGGACGCCTTTGGCATAGGCAGTACTCCGACTACGACGACGAGCCTCGATGAAGCCAGCAACCTTGGTCATCAACCAGGCTTTCTGCTCAGAGGTAGTCCAGGAAGCGGGCATGGTAAAAGTAGACGAGTTGAGCGGTTAAAACAACAGATAAAAGCTTTTCCAATGGGTAGGTGGATGATTTTTTACCAGATTCTGGTCACCGTTTAAATACTCATCCAAGGTCGCTTCCAAATGGGTTCTAACCCACTGAGGTTTATTATCCCTGTCGTCAATCCCAAGCTGAGGTCTCCTTGTGCTGACAAGTTCGAGGCACGAGATTCCCATCTTGGAAACGAAATCCCTCAACCAGATCCATCTACATGAAAAAAAACTTCATGTCCGTTTACTTCCTGACCAGTTACGCGGTGAGCGCCCCTGCTGCGTTCATTCTCTTTCGGCGTGTTCACAATTGAAATTTGTTTTGAACAGTAATTTATACTGCTGCAGTTCGACAGACGTTTCCCCGCTCTCTCCCAGTGACCCATCGTCAACCATGAGCGACTACATGCCAGATTCTACCCAGTGTCTCAACCTCGTTATCGACCTTCAACACTCCCTTGAGGACATTGGTCGATCCCTTGCTCTTGCTCGCGACCACTTTGAACGCATTGACCATCCCAGGCCTGTGCAACCCGCTGACTCGGACCACGAGAACGCTGAAAGTGAGCTCATGTTTATCCCAAACGAAGCACCTTTCTAACTTACACGTTTTCGTAGTAACCCTCATCTTGGAGGATAACAGCCCCCTTCGAACCCGAGTCCGCCGATTCGTAGAGCGGTATGAAGCTCTGGAAGCCCGTAAGGTCGTCTTCCTCCCGTTCTGTTCACCGCCTAACCGTTCGCAGACTTCGGCGGCCTTGCAACGAGAGCCACGAATGGCCTTCTCTCTCTCAACGGTAAGTCGTCCATCTTCTACTTGTTTTCCCTGTGCTTACCTTGTCATAGTCTTTACGCGGCTTCGTGATGGGTCGCTCGTCGTTGCAACGGAGTACCAGGATATTCAGGTTGGAAGACCTCACGAGACGTTCAGCTCGCCCTCTCCCCCTCGCAGTGAGCCTAGTCCCGTTGTTGATGATGACGAGGAAGAGGACCACACAGGAGAAGACGAGGGAGAAGAACAAGGGTCGGAAAATGGTAAGCTATATCTCAGCACATCAATTCTTCGACGACTAACTCTGGATAGACCGTGACTCCACCGCCTCCAGAAAGAGGAAAAGTGATCGTATGATTCTCAACCACCTTTCTTCTCCCGTTTTGCTGACTCCTCTTTCACCAGCCGAATCGCCCAGCAACCTAGCCAAGAAAGGTTCCAAGAAAGCCAAGGCGTGTGGCTCCTTTGGTACAAACTACCGTGAGTTCTCCCTTTGAGGTTTGAATTTTTGAATCCCCTCTAACCTTACCATCCAACCCACACAGAAATGCCCGAGGCTGTGACCTCAACTTCCAGCGGAATTTCTTATGGTGAAACCTTTACCAGTGTCCGAAGCAATGGCACGCATCGTAGCCAGGTGTTTACTAGCACAGGACACTATCACCCTGCTGCCTGAAGTATAGCTTATCTCTCACAAGTCAAGCCTCAGTACACGTCGTAGATACACACATGTGATTTTGATAGGTCTCGTTTGTAGCTACTGCCTTGCAATGAGTTGTAGCTACCCTTGATGAAGCAGATTGAATGGACCATGTTGAATAACATCTACCCGAACTTCAATCAATGTGAGCGCCTTCACCACAAGTCCAACAAGGACAGTTTGCCGACGCCAAAGTTCTCTGATCTTCCACATTTCCTCTGGGAGTGTGGTCTCCATTTGTCCCAGCATCTTCTCAAGGAGGCGGCCGCGATCGGCGTGATCTAAAGCAGAGCTAACCCACAAATCGACGCTCCCAGACTTGCGCGCAGCCTCATACCCTACGTCGAGGAATCGTGGCCATGATTCTAAGCCTCCCCACTCCGCAAGCCATCCATTGATTGCGCGGGACGCCTCCTCGAAATGGTCTATCTCGTTGAACGGAGTCAAACGAATCCTTTCGTCCTCGATTGCCTCGGAATCGTTGGTGGAGAATTGGCTCCGCCCCTGGCTTGGCCTGATGTTGTATTGGAATTGCGATAGATTGCAATCGGATATTGGAATGTAAAAACAGAGCCCGTCAGTAACTTGAATGATTCGGCCTAGTCTGGCAAGTCTCACCGGCGAGACCCACTGTCCTCCGTTTCAGATTCGGAGTCTTCATCACGATTGAGACTAGCGCCGGAGTTTCCCCATTGAGGTTGATTACGAAAAGAAGGATCACCAGACTCACGACTGCGCCACTGGACTTGCCACAGCGTTATCCTGGGGCCATATCACCGTCTGTTGTCGTCTGAGAGAACCTCAGAGCACGTCAGGGAACTGTGCTGCTGATACTCACCTAGCGGCACGGAGTGCTGCCATGCGTAACCTAGCTTCTTCTCGCAATCTTGCCTGGTTCCTAAGAAATCAAGTACTGTCCCAAACGATTGAGACTCGAAACAGGTACAGACCTTTCGTAGAAAAGTCGGTGTTTATCCGGCTTCTTCTTCTTTTCAGCTTGATCTCGAATGTTGTTGGGTTTCATTGGAATGGTGACCTGACAGGGAGCGAAAGATGCACTTGCAATTTTTCTTTGTTGAGGTCCCACTTCGTTCTTATGTGGCCGGAATTTCCAACAAATTCAGGACGTACTCATGCAGCAAGCATGATCTATGGCAAATATGGGCATAAAAATGCTATCACCCTTTTTGTTCTGTCAGGCAGCAGGCGGTGAGGGGGCCGCCACATTCAAGTTACTCATTTCGAGTAGCATCAAATTACCACCAGGTGCTCGACGCGAGACACCTGGTTCCTGGTTCCACAATCCAGGCGTTCAATCCTCAGGAAATGAGGCCAAAAGAGAGTAAGTCGTTTGTAATTCCTAGTGTTTCGAATTAGCACTTAATGGGGTTCGTCCAGGAGGAGAATGGAAGGGAGGGAAGAACGGACGCTTCGCTACCATTGATTGGGAGGAGGGCGTAGGGCTTTTCAGTCCCCCCCTGTGCCTCTAGACTGTTCTCAACGTGTTCACGACCTTCTGTGCACCTCGTCGAATTACTCTGTGCTGTCTTGAGTGAGCTTTACGAGTAATGGACTTCGAGATCGAGAGAGAACAGACGGATTGACCCCTCGTTTTGAGATGAGGCCAAACAATGATGAATGTATTCCTAAACAGGCGGCCGCTCTCCTCAAGGGAAAAGTTCACGACCGTTCACAACCGTGTGCAAGGTTGCTTCAAATCCTGGGGCACACGCCAATAGAAATAATGGAGAATGTGCAGGACAACCTGGTTGGGCTTGGATTTACCGTGGTTAACCTCACGCCTTGGGTTAAAAGGTACAATCCACGGTCGGCATTAGATGTGTGAGGTGTTCTTCAAACGGAGAAAACTCACGATAATCCAATCCACGGTCAGCATTAGATGTGTAAGTCGTTCTTTGAACGGAGAAAATTCACGATAATCCTGCCAGTCCGTTGCACCACACCCTCCAAATCACCTCACGACGAAGGCTCGTTTGAAACAAGTTTTTACATTGTAAGATATGTCCCCGAACCATTCAGCCTTGCATTCAGGACGTTCTCATTTTACTTGGCCGCTATCGCAGGATTTCCCCAGCCGCATATGTCATCGGTAGGTCTCGATCGAGTCACTCCGAGCTTAAAGGTTAATTAGCGTTAATTGCCGAAATCACGTGCGTTGATTTCACTTTTTTTTTCCCCCAAGTCCACAACAACCGCAACCGCTCACATAGGACGCGGCCTCGATCGCACGCGCAGAGATCCTACCTACGGAAACTGCAGTGTCAATTGAGTGTTTAGTGCCTATTCGGGCTGTTTCTTTTCCTTCTCTCCCGCCAAACTTTTCATCCGTGCCTCCAACCTCGACCACACGACACTCACCGCACTCGCAGAGATCCTACCTACGGAAACTGCAGTGCGAGTTGTGGATCGTACTTAGGCTCAGTTTTATTCTTATTTCTCGTTGTATGCGCAATGTCCCAGGTGCGTCTCTTCTTGGATCTCGATGTCCGTCTTTTTCTAATTTCGTTGCCCTCTTTTTTCATTTAAGCCTGATTTCACCTTCCACCCCTCCTTTCAGACGGTATCCACCGACGCTGACTTACACGCTCGAATTTTGCGTGCTTTCGAATGTGAGAGCGAGCAGGATGGGGCGGAGGGTCAGCCTCTTTCCTTCAAGATGTCAGCCTTGCTCGAGGGGTTAGAAGATTTTACCACCGTACTGCAGCCTTCACCGCCCCCCCTTCTGCCCCAACTTTCGACCTTCGACTTCGCCTTCCCTTCACCCTCGCCTTCCTATTCTCCTCTGAAGATCTCTCCCACCCTTCGCGTTTCCAAGACCCCGTCCTTTTCGAAACCTTTCCCCTGCCCGTCAACCTGCCCTGACGTCGCCGCTGGGACCCGCATTCATTCTGGTGTCCTTGAGGGCAAGGTGGAGAAGAAATCGAGGCAGAAGATTCAGTCTCAAAAACGTGCACGGAAAAAGCGCCGGACACACGCTCGGGCCGCATCTCAGGAAGATCGCTGCCTCCCCGACTTCTTCAAGATTCCTAGGTGCTCCATGTCCCAGCACATCCCTCAACCGAAGGTCGTCAAGACCGAGCTCGACCCCAAAGCCTTGCCCGTCGCTCAGCACTGCTGGGTTGGGCGCCGGGTCCCAGCTATCCAAGACAAGGCCTGGACGTATGATGAATTGATTGGTGAAGGTTTTAGACTGGTTAAATGGGACGGGCGGTGTGTCTAGCTTCGTTATCCCCCCTTTCATGCACTCATTTCTTGGAAGGGAGCCGTTGATAATCGAGGATAAAGACAGGCGTGCAATCGTCGTCTTCGCTGGCGTCCCTCAAAACAAAGAAGAGTGGACTACTATCACGAAGAAAGCAGCGGAGACGATGGCTTCGGTCAGAGATGAGGGGTTCGCTCTCAACGCGCTTCCGGTGGGCGTTCAGAGTCACCGACGAGGGGAATTTGTGGCCCTTCCGGTTGGTGTTTCACATGGTAACGGGCGCTTGGTGTGTTCATATCTTTTTCAAACACCTTCGAACCTGCTAACACTAGAGCAGCAGCCTGGTAACCTTCTCCAACCGCCGGAGCGCAAAAAACTTGTCCAGCGCCTCTTGGAGGACGAGTCGATCCAACGCATTGCCGGTTTTCAGAGCAGTAGGTCGTTTACTGCTTTGTGAAGTTTTGTTTATTCAATCAAACTTTAGGTGTTTTCTCTTACTACGCCCCCAAACTTTACGCCCACTTCTGCCACCGGCTCCTCCGTCTCTTTGAACAGGACACGTCTCTCAACGGCAACTTTGCCAACAGCATTTTTCCCGCCGCATCCTTCAACCTCGGCCCCCGAACGGTATCGTTGGATCACACCGACGCCGGCAACGTTGGATATGGCCTTTGCGCCCTGGTTTCCCTCGGAGACTTTGACAGCCGGAGAGGGGGACACCTTGTCCTCTTTGATATGGGCCTCATGGTGGAATTCCCTCCCTCAACCGTCGCCCTCCTTCCGTCTGGTATCCTCCGCCACGGAAACACTGCGATTCAACCCGGAGAGGAACGTTATTCCATCGCACAATATTGTGCTGGTGGTCTTATTCGCTGGGTGGACTACGGCTTCAAGACGGCGGTCTCGGCAACGGCGAGGATGTCAAAGACAAGGGCTCAGGGGGTGTTGGCGGCGTTGAATGGAAACCACGAGGAGCGCGTCGACGAGGCGCTGGGTCTCTTTTCGAAAGTTGGCGAGTTGGAGTCAGATCGGACGACCACGTTTCAAGGGTACGCCTCGTTCTTGCGGTCAAATCAACCGTAGTTGGCCTTTTTATTCTTTTTACTTTTATTTCTACCCTTAATCAGCGCTCGGAGTTTCCCTCCCCCTTTTTTTCTTTGGTTGATTTTGTTTGTTGATTTTCTGCACGTCGTTTCTCTCGACGTCGTTTACACCGACTCTCTTCCCCGTTCCCCATTCCGTCTTCCTTCGCCCTCGCCGTTGCATATCTTCTTGTATATTACCCCGTCAACAACGTTCAATCCTACCCA
This sequence comes from Pluteus cervinus, assembly GCA_004369065.1. Classification (NCBI taxonomy): domain Eukaryota; kingdom Fungi; phylum Basidiomycota; class Agaricomycetes; order Agaricales; family Pluteaceae; genus Pluteus; species Pluteus cervinus. Next base: position 12,729 of record ML208826.1, read on the forward strand.
GACCCTACGTAACCCTACGCGTACGATGTCTCGACCTCGTAAGACCAAAGTCAAGATCTTACCTCTTGATGGTTCCTCAAGCCCCACGGCAATGCCTGCACCATTCACCCAATACAGCACGCGAGAGGTGAACGATTACGAGCTCAAACGCAAGACAGGTTTTGTTCCCATTGGGTCTGCCTCTGACACCAAGACGAAGTTGGCTCTGGAAAGAGGCAACTCGGTATCAAATGACGAGGTGTTGGATGCAATGCCAGCAGTTCCCCCTCCTGATCATGAACCAACTACTCCCTCTAAGAAGACCGGTGCTTCAGTAAGTTCCTTGTTCTCTTGGGTATCAAAATCGTGAGATAACGTATGCAGAATCATCCCTTGAAAAGCTGGCTCGACGTACGCGAGGATTTTCTTACCGAGGACCTTCGACGAGAGGGTCGAATGGGTTTTAACAGTGGCCTTTGCTCTCGTTGCACTGGTCTGTTGGGTATTTTCCGCTGTAAGGAGTGCGAAGGGGGTGAGCTCTTGTGCCAGAGTTGCATCGTCTCCGCTCACAACCGTAACGGCCTCCATGCTATCGAAGTACGTACCACCTATACTATCCTTCAAACGTGTTTAACAGTATCCTTTCTTCTAGTGTTGGAATGGCCTTTCTTTCGAGTTTTCAACGCTCAAGTCGTTGGGCCTATTCTTCCAGTTGGGTCATACGATTGGGGCCACTTGCCCGAAACCCAAGGCTCCAACCAATGATGACTTTGTCCTTATTCACACAAACGGAATCCACGAAATCTCGGTGAAGTTTTGTGGGTGCTTTAATGCTGCAGAGCCGTATGTTCAACTCCTGCGATATGGATGGTTTCCGGCAACGACACATCATCCACAAACTGCTGCCTCACTGGCCGTTCTCAAGAACTTCCAGATCCATTCCTTTGAGTCGAAGTGCTCAGCCCTGGAGTATTACCAGGCACTCTCCCGCTTGGGTGATGGTATTGGGACTCGACCTGTTCGTGTAAGTTCTTTGCCCTTTAGTCTACCTGTAGCTATTCAACCACACTTTTAGGACCGCTATCGTGCATTCCTGGTCATGGTGCGTGAGTACCGCCACATAAAGTCCTTAAAACGTGCAGGCCGTGGACATGACGAGCGAGGAATTGATGGCACAAAACGTGGAGAATGCGCTGTTCTATGTCCAGCCTGTCCCCAGCCTGGTCGAAACCTTCCAGTTGATTGGAAGATCAGACCAGCCAATGAGCAGTATGTGACCTTATACAACTACAATTTATGGAGTGACTGAGGTATTTGACAAGGTGGCTTTATCGTCTCTTTCTGGCCATGGATGCCAACTTCCGCCTCAAGAGACGAGATAATAAGATCAGTGATGAATCTGATCCTAGTCTTGGAGATGGATGGGCCTATTTTGTGGAGACAGAGCCCTACATGGAACATGTCCAACGATTTGGTGATCAAGCCCAAGCTGTAGGTCACTTTTTCCTGTCTTTGCTCTTGTCTTTGCTCTTAGTTCATGGTTTGCTAGAAAAGTACCTGTTCCAGCCATAGTGCTGTCAACAACAGCCGGTTGACTGATGGTTTGGCAGCAAGTGGAGTAGGCTCTGTAGGTTGTGCAAGACATGACTGTATGAGGCCTTCTTCTATTGGTGACCTTCAAAAGGGGGAACGGTATGCATTTCAATTGAGACTTTCTTTAATTGCTAATCATTTGCATAGATATGCCAATATGGACTATCTTTTTCTCCTAAGCCTTAGTCAAGAGGAGCTTCAGGAACTCATCGACATGGTTATCTCTTATGATATTGCCTGTCAATGGTGGCTCAACCTTTTGGCACGAATGCTCAATTATTCAAAGTCAATCCAAATTAACCAGGCTAAGATCACATCATCTACCTATCTGGTGCCAAAGTTCCATCTTCCAGCACATGTTAGCCGCTGCCAAACACAATATTCATTCAACTTCCACCAACATGTTGGGCGAACAGATGGTGAGGCTCCAGAGCGTGGTTGGTCCCATATCAACCCTATTGCAACAAGTACTTGTGAAATGGGACCAGGAGCAAGGATAGATACGCTAAATGACCACTTTGGGGATTCAAACTGGAAAAAAACATATACAATGGGTGAGCTCCTTTCAATCTTGTGTTTATGTGTACTAATCCTAAAAGGCTCTACACTTCTTAGGAAGATCAAGACAGCTGTTGAACAGAGTACAGAACATACTCTGCTTTTTCACCAATATGATCTGGGGCTCCGATCTGATCAGAATATGAAGAAGAATGTGGTTTTATGGGAGAAAGAGCTTATTGCCTGGCATCAAGATAGTTGTAAGCCAAATCCCTTTGAAATCCGGGTCAAAAGTAAGCTTCTTATTTGTGATAAAAATAATGAGTCTAATTCTGGCATTATAGAACCAACACTGGATGCTGTTCGACGACAACTAGCAGAGGAGGATCAAAAAGCTCAGAAAGAAGGAAAAGCATATAACCTCCATCCCAAATTTACTCCCAATGAATTGATAGCTGTTGGCCTTGAACTTGAGGAACAACAGTATGTGGATTATTGTCTTATGATCTATTTTACCTTAATCCTTTCTAGACGACGTCTCCATGTGGACACCAAGTCTCTTGGCCTTCATCCCACTGATCATCAGATAAACAAGCTGCTTAGAGATGGTTCTGATCTATATCAGAGCATCAATGAGTGGGCAGAAGCCCAACAAAGATATATTCCAAGTATCAGCAACCTTCGCCAAGATGAGTCACAGCCTAAAAACACAATCAATGAGTCCTGGGAGATGCCTCTCTTCCTTCCATCCTCCATTCCATCATCTTTTCCATGTAGCTCCTCACTTCAAGATATTGAATGGCGTTTAAGGTCTGCACAGGCCAATACAGCTCTTGATGAGTTACGCCGAGGACTACGTCTTCGATCATACCTTTACACCGACAAAGACCGGTTTGCACGTGGCCAACATCAAAATACTCGTGCTCGAGGCACAATCCAGAGAACTGACACCAAGGTCACAGCAGCAGCAGCAAAATACCGAGCAGCTCGAACAGCTATTGCATCACTAGCCAAGCTTTATACCCAATCCACATGGCAGAAAGACTTTCCAGAGCTGAAGGATTCAGATGTACGTTCTTTGCAAGTAGAACCAGCTGTTGGTAAAGAAGGAAGAAAAAAGAAGATAAGCCCAGCTGAAGGTCATAGAAAGGTCTCTTGGATTTGGGGAGTTGTTGGAGAGGATGGTACTGCTCTGAAAAATAAAGAATTAACAGATGGTATTTGGTTTATTCTTTCTTATTACTGGTTTAGCTCACCAAGTGAATTTGCAGATCTACGTGTAGAGTGGTGTAAGTCACATGCCAGGGCCAAAAGATGGCAAGAAGAGGTTTTGTTGCTTCAAGAGGAAATGCGTCGAGTGTTGATGTTCTTGGAAAGTGAAGCTGACAATTGGCAGTCACGAGTTGGCTTTGAAAAGGATGGATTGGATGATGCTTCAAAGGAAGGTTTTTCAGCATATGCAGCCCAACAATCTGCATTGCGTCAAGAACTGAAGGGGCACTTTGAGGAGATGTGGAAAGATGTGGAGGAATTTGTTAGGGAAAAGGGGTATAAGAAGAGGAAAGCAAAAAAGGCATTGTCTTTGTTAACAAGCATTGCAGAGGAGGAAAAGATATAGTTACAAGCTGAGAATATTATACATGTATGGTTTAAGATAAATGCTACAGTTACCTATTTTGACCTGGGTAGTATTGGACTCTAGTGCCCAGCAGAGTGGATGATAATATGTGAATCATCCAAGACCAATCCTATGGCTAGGCCTGGCTTTGGATTGGTGGGTAGTATTATGCAAAAATGTCCTTAAGACTTGGATGAACATTTGAATACCACCTAAAGAACAATGGGAGTCTGGGTAAAG
>ML208828.1:4452-16588 GCA_004369065.1 Pluteus cervinus
TTGATCTCGCCGGTGTCTCCAGCAAAGAGCGCCAGGAATCCTTGTGTCCGACTGTTGATGACGTCGATTTCGTGAAGAGAAACGGTATGCACAACTTCTTTGCGCTTTTGAACTTCACCTTCCGGACATTGCACGAATTTCGTCTAGAAGTGCTAGAAGTGAATAATAGTACGCATATAGGTTCCGAAAAGCTCGTACGTCGGCACCCATAGCGTCGTAGTCCCTTGAACGAGCAAACGACCGGCCCAATTTCGTGATCTTACCGGATGTTTTGTCGATCGCAATAACGTCTCCAGCGAGAACCTTCTCTTTTGAAAGCGCGTCTATCATTTTGGTTCCCAGATCGTAGACTGTCTCCATGTCAGTCGTCTTGATAGTTAATTTTCCGGTTTTTGTAGCCTGCAACAAGGCGAATTAGCCTGGGGTTCAAGACAAAGGAGGGAGACAGTAGGGGTATGAAATACATATATCACATGGAGGGACAAAAAAAGGGAAAACTCACTTACGCCTGTAAGACTACGGTCAATCTGGATCTCAACAACCTCCCCTTCTATCAACTCGGTCTCCTCCTTTATCCTAACACCAATACTCCTCCTGAACGCTTGCGTCAAGGCTTCTGTCTTGGACATCGAAAGCGAGAAGACTTCGCTCGCAGCGATCATCGTGAAAGGCACATCTGTACCTAGCGTTTGCGACATGCCTGGTCGAAAGTTTCAGCCATACTAACCGGAGCAGAAGGTGGCACCATGGCTTACCAAGAGCGATAGCGGTCTTGCCAGTAGAAGGAGGACCAGCAAATAGCATAGCACGCCCCGCGATTCGGCCTTGTTGAACCATTTTGAGAATCATGCCCGCAGCCTTGCGAGCTTTTGCTTGTCCGACCATCCCCTGAGAGTTGGCTCGAGGTTCTAGTCGATCATCCAGTCCCAGGCCGCGTATATGCGAGTGTGCGCCTAGTTATACCGTTTAAGTTGCATGAGAGCTCTAAATTCGAGAAGATCGCTCACCTATGCGCTCCATTTTTGTTATGTCGCGTAGTTCTGTTGTCCCAGTCGTAATCTGCATTGCGGCAGCCATTTTTGCAGAACCAGAAATTACGGATAAGAGCGGTCAAGGGAAAATCTGAGCCGTAGAGCAGAATCGAAACAGGGAGCGTGTTGTTGACAAACCAAACAACACCTCGGCGAAGCGTTCATTTTCCTTTTTCGATTTTTTGAAGTCCTCCCGTCACACCCACCGCGCTCATCGCCGTCGCGGTCGTCCTCGAGTCGACTGCTGTCGATGTTCTCCTGTCTTCGAGCCAGTTTTACTCACAATTCCTGTCTTTCTCTTCTCCGGTCTCTTCCGCCACTCTCCACAGCAACAGCACGTTCTTATGCCACGGACGTGTACTCAGCGAGTAGACCAACAGAGCTGAACGATGCTCTAGCTCGTACTTCAGCTCTTTTCAAAACATACAAGCCAGTTACACCTTCCATACGGCACCTTCGTCGTCCTTTAGCACCTCACCTCTACCCTGGTCGTCCTGTCCGCTTGCTTACAGTCCCCAAACGCAAAACTGGAGGACGTAATGCCCACGGACGTATAACAGTCCGACACCGTGGTGGAGGCCACAAACAACGTATTCGAATGATTGACTTTCATCGGACAGAACCTGGGATTTGGGACGTCATCCGAATCGAATACGACCCCGGACGTTCTGCTCACATTGCACTTGTGAAGAACCGGGCTGAAGATGCGGTCGGTACGAAGAAATGGAGTTACGTCCTGGCCACGGAGGGTATGAGAGCTGGTGATGAAGTTCAGAGTTTTAGGGATGGAATTCCGGATGGGTTCGTTCCTGGGTTTGATATGTCCAATTCTACTTCGTCACCGAAGAAGGGAGAGGAAAGCAGCGGCGATTCATCCGCCCATTCACTTGCGTTGGGTATCCTGCGTACCATGACATTAAAGCCCGGCAACGTCCTCCCCCTGCGCCTGATCCCTCCTGGCACTGTCATACACAATATCTCACTCAAACCCGATGGTCCAGGAATCCTCGTTCGTTCTGCTGGCTCTTTTGGACAAGTTATTGGACACGAACCAGCTGGGCGGTATACCCAAGTCCGGCTTCAAAGTGGCGAAGTCCGTAAAGTCTTACAGGACTGTTGCGCAACCATTGGCAAAGTAAGCAACCCACTTTGGAAGAATCGACAACTTGGAAAGGCGGGAAGGAGTCGCTGGTTGGGAAGAAGACCTTCGGTTCGTGGTGTTGCTATGAATGCGTAAGTTCTTTGCTTTTTCAGCTCTACCCTGCTTTCCCTCTTCTCTACTTGGTTCCCGATTTACTAATTAACGTCGTCGCCCATCTAGCAATGATCATCCGCACGGAGGTGGACGTGGAAAATCAAAATCGAACAAACACCCCGTTTCCATCTGGGGTTGGGGTACTAAGGGTACAAGGACGAGGAAACCCGGCCCCAAGGGTCCGAAGAATAGCAACAAGATGGTTGTTCGTGAGAGGCCGAGAGGGAAGGAAAACCGTAGTAATTAGTTGAGGGTGGATATCTAGACGAGCTCTGGGTCAATGTTCTCCGCTTGCTTTCTTATTGCTAACTCATTAATGAAAACATCCTCACCGAATTTCTATCGAGACGCATGAGTGACCTACCTAGTCTTTGAGTACGGCTTTACCAATGACCGTATATGATATTGTTGGGCGCCTGTGAATTTTGATCGCCAATGCCATCCCGCTTGAGGCTCTTGTTGAACAACAACTCCTTGAACCCGCTAGTTCAACCTTCAAAGCTTCAACCTTTGACCTCCAACACTCGTGTCCGCGGACTCGACGCCGCGTGAAATGGTTGCAAGACGCTCCAGCCGGTCGCGCGCCACATTTTGACCGGCGTGTCCTTGCAAACCCCAACATCCACGTCCCACGTCCATCAGCACGGTCAGCTCCTAGGTCCCTTATCCTCTTCCGTTTTGTCTTCATCCAGGGGGTAGGTAAGGTTACCATTTCGTTGGTATCAACACATGAGCAGACCCGATAATAATGACCAGCAGGCGGCTCATAATGACAAAGAACAAGGACGTTGTGCGTGCCAGTCAAGATTATGCTACTTAAAGCCGTGGACATGGCTACAGCATACCTTGAACTTCCTACCAACCAGGCAGTGTCGATTCCACATCCCCTTGTAATTCCAGAGTGTTCACCAACCATGCGACGCGACTTTGTTTACCGCAGAATTTTGGTGAAAGGACGGCCACGGGACAATAAGGGTAGTCCCGCTGCCCGACTTACAAGAGTTTCCGACCCGTTTAACAACGAGCAAACCACGAACGAGTGCTGGCCAAAAAGAATGGCCTATACATCCTTATGCTCTGTGTGCGATACAAGGAGGAGAAGGGAGGACCCGAGAGGGCTGTTAAGCATCCTCCAAAGAGCTTTTAATCTTCGCGTATATAAGTACGTCACGGTGAGTGAATCCCCTTTCTTTTGATACCTCCTACCCCTCCAACCCTTGCTCTAACTCTATCGCCAGCATCATAATCACCCCACGCCTACCGTTATCGCTGGTACGATAAGATACGACAAGTTGGACGTCTGCATATCTTGGGTTCGTTGCAATTGGTGACTAGTAACTTTAGCATCCAAACGCCGCCACTCGCTGATCTCCTTTTCTGTGGTCCAACTCCTCGCAGAAAGGAGCAAGCCCCAATTGCAAACTCCACTCCGCTTAACCACCAGCTGCCCAAGTCAACAACGTTAATCTCGTTCACCCTTCTTCGTTGGACGACTTGGACATCCCTTATCGTCACGGACTATACAGCGTTGGTTGCCGCAAACACGCTAGTGCACATCCTAATCACGTCTTGTGGCCACTCATCACCACGTCAAATACCACACCAATGGCCACTGCTCTCTTTCTCCCTCCTACCACTCCGACCACATTCGATATCGACTCTATCATAAACTCCCTCCCTCTTGTACCTCTCCCCGTACTGTCTACCCAGCATACCACACCAGAAGTATCAACACAAACTCCTACAGCAACGGCAGTGGCACCAGCAGTTAAACCACACATTGCTGAAGCTGTGAAGTTCCTGCTACGCCCCCTCTCTGTCGCATTTGCAGAGAAGATGGATGCCATAAAGTTACTGCTCAACGTTACACTCGAAACATTATTCTATGCGACAACAGATGGTATCGCTTCTTCAGACACGCCCCAACAATCAAAGACCGCAAAGCTCACGCAAACTGCACAACCCTCATTAACCCTGACATGCATTTCTACCTCACGCCCTCCTCCCGCACTACAGTCCGTCCTTCAAACAACGCGGATCGACTGGACGACGTGGATGGAAGGGTTATGTTCTGGCTCGGATATGACCTCAGTCGCCCATCCACAGGGTCAAGAGGGATTTGACTTGGTCATTGCGGAAGATGAGGTTGTGGTCAAGCCCTTAAAGTCGAAGGGTGGTGGCACAGATGGGAGTGTGATCTGGCGACGTGATACTGGTCACCACCAATTGGGGATGTTGAACGAACTAGCAGGACCTGGAGGGATGCAGATGCCGCTGGTCTTTGACCATCTCGTCGAGCTTCCGACCCAACGCTGGGATGATGACGATGATGTCATCTTGGTTGAGAGGACACCATGTCTTCACCTTCGACCTTCTTGGCCTGCACCCGAAGAAACATATGTTCAGAATCGCTCTCCTTGGCCTGCACTCGACGACACAGACTACGATGTGTTGTCCTTACTCAACAACATTCGTGAAGTGGACATCCCGTTCGATCGCCGCCCCCCGCCTAAGAGCACACCTTACAACGTTCTTAGCGAGCCTTTCAAAGTCGATGGACTCTTTTCCTCCCAGTTCACCCTGCAGTCCTCCGCCGCAAAGCAAACGAAATCTGAACGCAATTTTGTATCCCACATCCCAAAGGAGCCTTGGTTACCCACTCATACGACTCCACCCAAGTCCTTTTCGGCTCTATCCAGCTGGCGTGCTCACAAGAGGACTCTTTCAAACGACTCCGATCAGAGCACTACCGATTCGGCGGGTTCGTTGACCACTTCCCCCTCGACTTCGACCTTATCGAGTCCTCCGAGCTCGATCTTCTCCTCGCCGTACGAGAAGTGGTGTGACACCCCGGCCACGACCCCGTCTTCCTCCATTAGAGCTTCACCGTCACCGCTTCCTCCTTTCCAAGAGGAATGGTGGACAGAGGTTGGACCTGTTACTCATGAAGTCCAAGAGGAGGGGTGGACGAAAGTTACAACGAAGAAGCAGAGCAACGGTTCGAGGGTGTCGACCTCCGCCAAACCAAAGAAAGCTCGTAACATGCGTCCAGCGATTAAGAACGAGCCGCCTAGGATCACCGCTTTGAAGGAGGAAGCAAAGTCTAAGAAAAACAAGGAAAATGATAACAACCCGAACTTCGAACGAGGTACCTTGAGGAAGCGTAAACCGAGTACCCTTGCCCATACACCGTCGACTTCCATCACACCGACTTCCCCAGCCATTAGAGCTTCTTCCGAAACCGGCAAAGCGGCTTCAAGTCTCTATCCGTTAGCTGCTCCCGCCAGAGATACATCGTTGGCCGACATCTCAAATTCGTGCTTATCATCGGCCACAATCGACATCAACACCCTCCTCCAAGACCAAGCTGCATTATACGAGTCCCACGAAGACCGTCTTAAAGAAGTCCTCGCTGCTATTAACCAGTGCGAAGGCGACAAAGTACCTTCCATCTTTCCCGACTCTGAATGTGAACCCTCACCAGAAATAGTTTTGAGCTACCATGTTCAGGCTATTCGCAGCAATGGTGAAATTTTCGACCAGTACGAGATGTTTGGCTACGACCACCCTGAACTCGAAGAGGACGATGCGGAGTATTGGGACGAACTTGCAAATAAGCATCGGGGACTCCCGACCGCCGAATGCGCTACGTTGCACAAGTATGCTGGTGGGACGAGTAGGGTGTTGAGTGGTCGTGTGGCGGTTTCACCTCCCAAGAAAGATGATGTTACAACTGTAGCGTCCCAAGTCGAATGAGGTCGGTCACTGCACCAGTACTGTATCACTTTTATCTTCTTCATTTCTCCCCTTTTCTCGCCATCCGTGTACAATATGTACTCTTCGATTCTTCGCCTCCGGCTTCGTTGTATAACTAGTAATCCCTACGATATCCACTTTGTTATCCATCTTAATATCTTCTATCTGTCTCCCTCGGATGGCTAGTATACTACGAGCTCAGGGTACCAATATATGCTATTTTGCAATTGATTTACAATGTCTTTTCCGGTGCTTCCCCGTCCGGTTGGTGTGTAAATAGAACAAATGTACATAAGTAAATCATTATCATAGCAGACCACACGAGAAATCCACCAAACCAAAAGTTGGCTGAAGCTGTCGATTCGGTCATTTTCATCACATCATAAAACAAACCAAGTCGTTGCGTCATAAGTGCAGAAGTGTTCGTCGGATTCATCGTCAAAGCGGCCACCATCTATGTGGCCTGGCTTTGTTAGATTCGAGGTTGATATGTGTGATATCGCTAAAATCGACGTCACGCAAGTCAGCATATTTCGGAGGGGACAACAGGGAGATATCCGGATAAACGCACCTTCACTGCCCTATGAGCATCCAACATTCCTTGAAGCTTCCCAAAGCCTCTCGTCAAATCTGGCCAAATGAAGAGAGGCACGAGGACTATTGTGGTTGGGAGAGCTACCTCCCAGAAACTGGAATAGTGAAGGGAAACAGGCGGTCAGCTCAACGATTAACAAGGAAGTGAGAGTAAGACGCACTAGAGGTCTGAGTGGGTCGAAACAGCGGTGAAATGTTCGAAGTTCATGCCCTGTGGAGATGTAAGTACATGCGTAAGAAGTTGCCACTAGGCGGAAAATGCATACGAAGTATCCACTCAAGAGTGTTAGTGGAAGGAAAATTATCGTTATAATCGTAAGTCGGCGCCTAGAGAAAGGATGTTATAAGCCCTCTCCAGCGGTTAACAAATGACACGAATGGCCCGCATACATATACTGATTCATCTGGTACGAAGCCATCTAACGGACACAATTACGACCCACGATGCACAAACGCGAAGAAAAAGGCGTACATTAAAGGCGTAATTGAGTAGATTCTCGGAAATCGCTGAGAACATATCCAGGCTTGATAATGCAAAGTCAACATGGTCTTGCACATCGGCCTGTACCCATCTATATCAGCCCCAAAAACGGGCGAAAAGGAAAAGTGTATATCGGTTGTTCCGAGCTGGAATACTGACCAAGTACATCCTGGCTTCACTGCTGAAATAACCTGCGGTCGACATACCACCGTTGGTAGTTGCAGTGCCAGGAGGAACGTTAAGCGCCCCATTCTGAGCACCCTCGTCATCGTGTCTACATATCCTTTGGATGAGAGTTTTCATTGGCTCGAGTCGTCTTTTGTGGATTATCACATCCGCAGACAAGATGTGGACTAAAGATTAAAATGTCAAACAGGATAAGGGACTGTATGAGCTAAGAACGTACGCCGTCGGATTATTTTCACACCCGCGTGAAGCAGGGTGTCGTGCTCCAGTTGTTGGATTTGAGCTTGGTAGATGTCAGTAAGTTCTAACACTCGGTCGACAACTGCATATATGCTCGTTAGATCACGACCAGGTAAAGATACCATTTCCTGACCCAAGTCCAAGAGACTCTCGACGAGAATGGAAGAATCTTCATTTAGTCGTAGCACAGAATCTTTTTGTTCAAGTCGTTTTTTGATAGGTTCTGTAAGTTCCAGCGTGGGCCTCGGGTATATCGATATCACAGTTCCTGTAATCATTGATAAGCAAGAAGCAAAGATCGTTCCATAAATGCATAAGGACGGACCGTCTCGCAGAACGAACACGAACATTGGTTCCGTTAGGATGGGTACTCGATCTCCTTTGGTGAGCGCCCTAATGCGTACATCTCTGGTTTCCGGAGTCTACATTATGAGCGCTTAACGAGCACAAAACACGCGGAGGGAAACTAACCTCGTGACCATGGTGAAGCGTCAAACGCCTGCCCAAATTTCGTATTCGATCTCGCACGGATTGAGAACTATTTCCTCGGACTTTAGTAGCAGTAAACATATCGACATGGTGTCCATTTGTTGGAAGAAGGGTCGCCCCTGAGCCAGCTTGCAGATTAAGGAGCGTGTCTGTCGACGAATCAACGGATGTGGGAGGGCGATAAAGGGCCTCCTCGTCGTCAGGTGAGAGGAGCTGGAGTGTCGAGAGACATAGAAATAAGTGGGCCTGGTAATAATCGGCTTTAGAGTGCGTGTCGCCATTTCCATGAAGGACATCCTCAAGAGCCAGAGCGTGAAGGTCTACCCACAGTTAGAAATTAAAAATTAGATTGGTAATATGTAGCGGGGAGAACTTACGATATTTCTCCGCAAGGGCACTAAGAACCTTCGCGTCGATGCCACCAATGTTAATCCACCGTACGAGTTTCTTTTCAGATGGTTGAGGTTGTGGCTCTGAGCCCAGCAAGCGAATGAAATCTGTATTATTCATTCGCGTAACCTGAAAAGAGTCTCTGGAATAGTCAACAACATCGATTATGCATGCCTGCTGACAGGAGGCGTAGCGTTCGCGAGCGGAGGTAGTCCTGAAGTCGACCCCTTGCTCTGCACCAGGACCACTTCGATGCCTACGACGAATGAGAGTCATACGAGCCTGGAGGAGGTTGTAGAGTATGAGGATAGCCGCAGAATGAGAAGGAGGAGAAGGGAGAGTGTGGGCAAATATCCCTCGCAAGAAATACGCATCCTCGCAGTAGGTCCCAGAATAGCCGCACACAATGATGCCGCTTCATCTTGGCCTTTCTGGGAACCATTCGCCTACCACAGTTGTCACCAGTCAGAAGCCGAAGTCAAAGCACCACCGCCGGCCTATTCCCTCTCTTGCTGCTCTCCTCGGGTATCAGATCTTTTCATGTGAACTGTTGAAACGTGCAGCGTAGGAAGATCTGTTTTACAACAACGACAACATCGGCGTATACATTGAAACGATGGACTCAGCGTCTTGCACGGCGCGGTGAGAAAATCTGGTTAACCCAGTCGCGCAGGTACATCTTCTAATCCCTCCGCATTCAGCATTTATGTGTATCAGAAGCGCCCTATATCAGAGGAGAGGAGCGGCATCCTATTGGAATGTGCGCGTTTTATGCCGTGGACTGTGCCTAGTATGGTTTGCTAGGGAGCTGCGGGAGCAGCACACCATATCTCTTTTTCAAAGTGACGCGGTGACGAGAGAACTTGTCGTCAGGAGAAAACCGAGCTGAAGCCAAGGTGTACTAGCGATTAGTGAAGAGCAAGAACCGTGATTAGGGATCTACCAGGGTGTGCGGATTTTGTAATCTTGCCCGAGTCCGTGACTTTCTGCATAATACTCGTGAACAAACTGATACGAAGCAGAGAGTGCAAGACAAACCTTCAATGTGTATATCCTATTCCCTTGCTCGTCGAGGGTGTACATTAAATGCATTTTAGCTGATGTGGGCAAAGTTGTGCTCTGAGTCCTGGTCCTGGTAAATTTTGCGCTGAAGCTGAAGCACGTGTACCTTCTGTGGGATGTGTCCACCGACCTGGTCTGAGGCTGTGGTCTCCGAGTCCCCGAGTCTCGTCACGATTGCAACATCGCCTTTGTCATACACGTGATCCATGATTGCTAACCGCGCGCTGGTCACTGCCAGACGCAAGATGACAATGATAGACTTGCCGAGGTATATAAAGCGCTGTACGGCGCGCCAATCCCCCACCAAGTTCTCTTACCACCTTTCACTTATACGACAACATGCCCGTCCACGCCATCAATAGTTATTCTGAGTTTCGAGACCTGGTGCGTACTGCTTCGAGTGATTTGGGGTGGTATTGACGTTTCCCCTCAGATTAACGGTGACAAGCCGGTCGTTATTGATTTCTGGGCAACTTGGTGTGGTCCATGCAAAGCGATTTCGCCCATCTTCGAGAGATTTAGCGATCTCGAGGAGTTTAGTGGAGTTGGATTCTACAAAGTCGATGTTGATGCACAGGATCAAATCTCACAAGAAGCTGGTGTTCGAGCGGTACGTTTCATAAATCTTCTCTTATTAAATTGTTCGTTGATTGTCCTCAATTTATTAGATGCCCACCTTTACACTCTTCAAGGGTGGAGAAAAAGGTGGTGATTTGATTGGGGCTAATCCCGGTGGGTTGAAGGTGAGTTGGACTCGAATAATAAAACAAGGTCTTTCTGAATGAATGATTAGGAATTGTTGGTCAAGGCGATTGCACTTGCAGCTTGATTATTATTTACGACCTCATCTCTTGTAATTGTTATTATGGTATGAAATAGCTTCAGGCGTCGCAGCACGGGAAGCAGCATTCTGAACTTCGCCCGCTTAGAGCATTCAAGGTGCCCCGCAGTAGTTCATACTCTCTTTCAACCCCTCGTCGAACGAGACGTATATGAAGTTTATAGCTTGTCTGAAGATCGCCTTTGTGCGTCAAGCCATGAAATTACTTGCCTTAGACCGGGTTTATCATCAGCACCATCTCCTACCTGGGCATTATATATCTGATATCATATCTGGACCACTCCTCCGATTCCTGCCATCAGGATGCCAGATCCTTGGCCCTAGAACCGAGACCCCTTCGTGCATACGGCTTCGAACCTCTACATCGTCCAACATCTTTGATTGTAGACGCTGCGGAGAACTCAACTACTTTGATGCTCCGACGCTCCTCATCCTTGCGCGAGACTCTGCGGAAGTTCAAGAGAATCTTTGGATTGATTACTCCAGCGGACCTACCTATGCCCCGTCAACTCGCGGCACTAGGTGGTGTTCTTTGCGTGATCACCAGTCGCAGTAAACTGTCTAATTCAAGATTCAAGCAAGCGCGCAAGTGCATCGATAATGTCACTTTTGTCGTGCTAGTGCCCCTCAATCCACGCAAGTCTACTTGCCCGCTTTTAGTTCGGTGTCAATCAGCCTTCGGAATATTCCTTGGCTCACGGCGAGGTGATTATCTTTCATCGCTGGCACTGTGCATTGTGAGAGAACAACCGATAAGTCGTTCTGTCCAGCTGCGAGACCCGACTGGGGACGACGCCAACTTTCCACGCTGCTGGGCTACGCCCACGTGACGCTAGTTTCTCGAGACACGCTCCCAACCTCAAGGGTGTTCTCCCCACGCTACCGCCTTCTTTGTTAACTTTTGGCCATTATAAACGCGTCTTTTAGGGCCTTCTTTCATCACCAACTGCGCATTCGGTCGTATATAAGTTGGTTGGAGGAAGTATCGCGTCTTTCCACAATTTCCCATGGCGATAACACGCACTCCAACTATCGACGACGACGTATGTATCCCCCCGCTTTTTGACCGTCTTATTGGGAGCTCAACGTATTATAGTCTGACTCAGACGGATATTGGGGGGATTGCAAGAATGACTGGGAAGCCATTCCGGGTACTTCTCGTCTTTCTTTGAGTTTACCTTTCTGACATGCTGCGAACTTGTTAGATTCCCCGCCCACGTCAGCAACCGTAGATTCAGAACAGGATTCTGACAAACAGGAGGATTCGTCGAGAAACCGAGAGCGAACGGCAGCACGAGTAAATGACAATCGTGCTGCGGCAGGTATTGTGCCTTCTCGAATGCAGAGATGATAAATGTCCTAACTGTATTGACTAGCCTCTCATCACGTAGTGAACAAGAAAGCAACCCCGTTTCCAGAAACCAGGGCTCCCAGTTCCACTACACCAACAGGTGGTCGAACCCCATCTGGTTATATTCGCGATGCGCTACGGAGTACGTTACAGGCAATTCATATTAGTTGTTGCATTTACCTTTTCTTTTCTAGTTCATCGCGCCAAGTCTTCAAGCCATTCCAAGGTAACCCCGAGTCTTGCTGAACGCGAGTTTATTTTTATGTTGAATTAGGACACTGTTGTCGTTAGTGACGGAGATGACGACGGTACGAATCGCAGTTTGGCCCTTTGTGCATGACTTATACTTGCCTAGACACAGACAACGAGCCGGTCTCAGCGCCGCCAACGAGACAAGTGTCATTGTTCGATGTCGCGTCGACTTCGACCTCGATGACCTCTATCGGTAGTGCAAGGGATG
>ML208831.1:0-16445 GCA_004369065.1 Pluteus cervinus
ATCCTTCCTGCCAGGTCGTAGCTACCGTCTTTGTTTGCGAGGACCGCCTCTCCTTCACGTGTTTTCACGCTCATGGGTAAGTAGCTCCCCTTCATATGACGGTCAGGTTAGGACAAAAATAAGTCAGAATCACTTTTTGGTGGGTGATTCTGGCGTATTTCATCCCAAATAGTAACATTCCATCGTTTTCCTGCAGAATCACGCATCTTCCGCTGTATTCCGTCAGAATTATACACGGAATCTGCAGTAACGTGCAGGATTGTGTCAGATTTCCGTCCTTTGTCTTCAGTCCACGAATTTGCAAATTGTTCTGAAATGACCTTATTCAGGGTAGATTTGTACCCACAATTTCATTAAGATAAGTGGTTATAATTGCCAAATGGTAGTAGTTATCGAATCAATATCCAATGCCAAGGCTTGAGATAATCCATATGAGTGCAAGCACGTCATCTTGTGACGCAGATGTTGTTGTGGATACTTTCGCGCAAAGTTTCCGAACCCTGTTCATCGTTGAACGGTGTCAGAGCTGCGGGTGAGCTTTCTGATAGTGTGGGGGGTTCGGAAATGGCCAGCAAATGTTAACAACTGTGTTAGAATGACGAGATTAAAAAACCCGAAGCAAAAACAATTAGTGTACCTTTTGAGATTGACAACACATCTCCCCTGCAGCCTAAGGACTTATTTCGGCTTGAGACGGTCGAACTCAAACCTAGTGTGTTTGATTACCATCTCTGTACGTCGGGAACTGGGCTGTTGTATCGGTGTGTTGTTGTGCAGGAGGTAGCTGTTGTTAGACGGTCTCTGGGTAGTGGGGATGAAGTCAAAAGCGAATCAGGACATCAGAGAACGATGTCACTGCGGTTGAGGTGGGGTGGGGAGGCATTGCTGTCGTTGGATGGTGGCCTTGAATGGGCTTGCTGGGCTGGTAACGTCCCGATACTACCTAAACAGTTAAGTGGATACTGTGTGAATTGACGGGAAGTCGCGGTGGCGGGTCAAAGGCGACGTGCTCTAACTCACCAGCAACGCCAGTGGGGGTGATGTTAATACTATTATTATTCAGCTGAACCAAACTACTTACCAGTTTTCGCCACGTTTGCAAATCACTGTGCAGAGCAAGATGAGGTGGAGAGCAGACTCCTTCTGAATGTTGTAATAGAAAGGTTTGACTGAGCCGTGTGGTTGAGTTGTGAGTACTTGGTTCCCCGTTGAGAGACTGGATCTACCCGTCATTGGACAGCATAGGTGGGAACAGTGGCTCCGGCCGTAGTACAAACACCGAGAACCATATACAAGCTCTGTTTAACGCCCATTTCCGAGGTCAGCGACCCGGCACCATATACGGTTCAAGATACGGTTTCATGAAAGTTTATACCGTGACGTATATACGGCTCAGGCTGGAGCCTATTCTTGTGGTGAAGGAGTTGAAATCACCAAATGTGGGTTCAACAGCGTATGACCCACAAATGGGTCTTGAACAAGTGAGTGGAGGTTTGGGTTGGAGCTGCCTTCCAATTGCCATTGAACGGCGGGGGCGGGGGCATAATAGCACAAGGGGACCAATCCAGTACCGCTGAGGTGGTAGTATATGAAGTTTTGGGCCTCTACGTTGGTGTGGTGGTGTAGCAAGGCAGGAACTGTGGTTGGGTGGAGTTGGAGTTATGATTCGGGTGGTGGGTAATGCTAAGGAGTTCGTTAGTAGAACGGCAAGGTGAGAATACAAATAAGCGAAGAAATCGACGTTTACTGACCTAGAGGCCATTACGGTGCACTCAAGAAAGCCTCTCCAGCTTGCAAGACTCAGTTTTAGCACCATGGTCCGGCGGCGGCAAATTAATCAGCAGTTATGCGACTCATGCACACTTATACTTAATCCTGTCAGCTCAGCTTGCCAGAAATCCAGATTGCTACGTCCTAGTTGTGTTACATTTATTTCTAAGTTCACCAGACCGTTTGTCGCACCCAGGCAGCTCTGATCTGAACAACAGGATGGAGCCGGAGAGCTGTTGGAAATGCTGATGGGTCTCACAAGACGAGATGAGTTACAAAAGAGTTTGAATGTTTTGGGTGTGGGCAAAGAGAAGAGTTGGGTTGCCGACTATCCGTATGTTCTTCACTCCTCATTTTACTTTTCGTAGCATACTCATGGATGATATATGATAGACAACTTCAGGATAATTTTACTGCAATACGGGACTTGTGCATAATCTGAGTCGCAGACGCTATTTGGCCATTTATAGCAGATTATATATGAAGGTCGACGTCGTCAGTGCATGCATCAGCTCTGGTGTGATGGGATGTAAATAGGACAGTGGTAGAAGGTGGAGATATGGACAGTTGAAGATAATAACTCTTCTGATATTCGAACGGAGTCGAAGCAGAGTTGAATTCAAACTGACTTTTGTGCTAGACAAGTAATCGATACCTATGATAAACCAACACATTCGCTGTATAATTGGGGTCCAATACTTGTCTACAGTGCACTGAACGGCCATATGTCAAAGTTTACAATGTACAGAGACCTCATCCACCAGTAGCATCAAGTGAAACTAAGAAGTCACGAACCTTTTGGTTGAGCCGCCTTTCGGACAAACTCACCAGATGGCCCCTCGCAGTTGCATCACCTTCGTGAATCGCCTTGAGATCTGCTAAAGCAGCCTCCTGTTGTCGGGAGAGATTGGTTCTTGCTTCTCCCTTGTGTATCGCGGCGAGGAGCTTGGTCCAGTTGGTTCGTTTGTTACCAAGACTGCGCGAGGAGAAGGAATTCTTGGTGCTTTCGGCAACAGCGTTGGCGATATCCTGGATGCTGACATGCATATAAGGCAGTGTCTCCACCGTATTTGGCGAACACCGCCCGCCTTCTGTCCATATAAAACCCATCTTCATGGCCATCTCTCGAATCTTGTGAATAGTACGGTGCTCTCGGTACCCAAACCCATAACTCTTCGTCTTGCTATACAAGTCCTTGATGGTATCCATTTCGTCTGGGTAATGGACCAACAAATGTTGAAGGAGAGGGGAAACCACACCATCCAGGTGAGTATCCACGGGTAACGGTCCAACCGGTTCGTCAGCCTGAGCCAAGTGGTCGAAAGGCTGAAAGGAAAAAAAAATGTCAATGGTTCGATAGTCAACAATTAGACAGTGAGGGCATACCTTGGGGTAAACATAGATCGCGTAAAGCCTAGCATCCGCCCTAAGTCTATTATCCATCAACAATACAGAACGTTCATCGCATCTTCGAGTGGGAGCGATAGTAGTTGAGGCAGGTTCTAGGTCCAAACACTGGCGCAAGGTCCCAAGCTCTCGGAACCCACTTCGATTATCACACCAGTTCGCATCGGACATCTTCCGTGGGATGAAGGACCGACCGAGCATATATTCTGCATCTGTACTCTGGCAATAAGCCTCCAGCAGTCCAAGACATTCACCGGCTGTGTGTTGAGGTGCCTGAGGGTTCTGCAAGGCGTTACGGAGGATAGAAACCACCTGAGATAAGGTGATTTCGGTGACAGAAGCGTGTAAGGGACCATTGACCACGAAGGAGTGGATGGTGGCTCCGTCATCGATAGCAATGAAAAGCATGGCCATAGGATCTGGATCTGGAGCTGGTCGGGTTGAGAATCAGGCAACTTCCTCACCATTGGTAGGACGAACCTTGGTGTGCCAGCATCATGATTTCGTCGTCATCGCTGTCATAAACCCTGGCAGGTGGAAGATGAAACAAAGGCTCTCTGACGGGTGGTGAGGGTCCGGTCTGTGATCCGAATGACCCAGCAGTTGCTTGCGAGGAAACAGGGACAAAAAGAGACATGGGCGTGGCTGTGGATTCGGAAGATGATGTAGTTGTCAATTCAGAAGTCGCTGGGGCTTCGGTCAAAGGTGTTGGCTCTACAAAGGCCAAACCAATGATGCTCGCCAGGTGGGAAGCTTTGTTGTTCATTTTTGCAGCATCGTATAGACTTGAGAGGGTGCGCGATCCATGACTTGCCATAACACGGGCCTTGGGCAGTTTCTTGACGAGCCTGTTGTGCCCTTCTTCTTCTGCGGTATGGTTACGCGGAATGGCTTCAATGTATGCTATAGACACTTGCCTTCGTCAGAGTCGGACAATGTTGTTAAGTCGATGGGCACTGAGGTTGAAGTGTGATCTGCAAAAGAAGACAAAATTATCGAAATGCAAGAACAGTGTAAGTCAGACAGAGACCGACTTTCTGAACTTGTGTCTAAGTTGGCGCCACGGTCGAGGCTGTTATGTATTTCATGGTGAACATCTTCGTTGGCAGTAGAAGCACCATTCACACCAGTGGACCCTGTCAACAGTGAATTGCTCAGCCAGATGCTGATAAAAGCCTCAGGCACTTACCCGTAGAGGTGATATCGCCCGCAACTCCTTCAGGTTCTGATTCAGGTATGACGCGTCCAGTCACGTCCATGTCGCGTCCGGTCGCGTCTCCAAACGCGTCGATTTCGTGCGAAGCGTCCATATCTTGATAAGCATTGACCATACCATCTGCTGGAGGGGGAGATGCTCGTCCGTGAGGGTTGGTGGTAGTTGCCTGTCTGACAAGATCCCAATAGACTGGAGTTTGACGCTGACGAGGGGGATTACGCCGAACAGTAGGAGAAGGAGTAGACATCGTCCTCAATGGTGGTTGGGAGTTAAAAAATATTGTTGGGCGTAAACGGGCATAATTGTAACCATTTCATATTTCAAACATTCTGGAATGCTTATTCTTGAATATTAATATGACTATGTCTCGATTTGGGAACATAAAGTGAACCCAGCAACCCAGAGCGCCTTTCGGAGTGTGACACTATCCGGTGCGCGCTCGACCAACAGAGGGAGATGCTGGTCAAACCACGCAACCTGCTCGGCAGTGAATGGACAAGCCGGCTCGTCACACACAACAACCGAGAGCTGCTCAGGTCGTGAAGGGTTGATCAGCGGGTTACCCCGAGCTGGAGGTAATTCTGGCTGATGATCAAGAGCACGAAGTGCCATTGCAGGATCGCTCCAGTCCACACCAAAACCAGAGATATCGGTTTCAAGAAGCGTGTCCACACCCCGAGCCCCGTACTGATTCATACCAAACAGGAATAATTCCCTAGGCGATTGTTGACGTCCTTCAGGGAGGGCAATGCGATGCATGTTCCAGCTGGCTTGCCACCGTTCGATATCCTTGTTCAGGAGGGGAAGGAAGAGGTGATGCAGCAGCCATATTTGCGCAGGATTGTCGGGGTCAAGGCCATGGTGGGCCTCCAACGTCATGAGAAAGGGCTTCCATTTCGCAACAACGCCATGAGCATAGTCCAACCAGCATCGTTCAATACGGCAGTTATGAGGGCTCCTGTGATAAAAGATACATAAGTCAGGACTTACACGAGAGTACAATGATATACTTACGATCCCCATATGTAGGATCCACGGTTGGGACCTTTCACCCTTTCCATCATCTCAGCACAAAGGACATTCTCACCACCATGATCGCCGCGCAACCGACTGGGCCAGCCGTACTGGTTCGTTGCCTCCATGAAGAGGTTCAGTACAGTGTCAGAACGATTGTTGGAATGTGCTCTAATCCCTGTCAAGAACCTTGACTTGCCATCGATGAAGGCGTGGGTCACGAATTTCCAGCGTATCAGATCTACCGAAAAATAAGATAAAGTAGGAGTTGATGGTCGAGACTTACCATGATTCCCATCATGGTGCCATAGAGAATTCACTCCTGGTACCCAGTACGTTTTGCGTATGATTGGACGGTGACCAAATGCAGTAGGCGCACCCCAAGTGCGCACATAAGCACTGCGAATGCGAGGCATGGGGACATTGTGTCCACGAGTAAGTAGAGTCGCTTTGATCATGCGCTTTCCAAAGAAGGGGAAGAGCTGATAGAGGTTGAGATGACGAGGCGATGAGAAGTTTGAAACACGAACGTGAAGGATATCCAAAACTTCACGGTCCAGATATTCGTCAGAGAGCGTGGATACAGGAGCGGTAGCGGTGGTTAAGACTGTGTGGTCCTCCCCATCAATTGTGGTGGTCGAGAACATTGGCGGGCACGGCTCGCGCAGACCAATTTCAATCGCCCGTCGCCTAACTGTTCGCACATGGCACTTGAGTTCACGAGCTATCTGTGCAAGAGAAGAGGTTTCCAGGGCTTGCTCCATGAAAGATCGATTGATCTCTTTACGAGGTCTGCCTCGACGACCGGTGGAAACAGTAGCGATCATGGGATTGTGGATTGCCGACACGTCTGGCGGATCACGAGAGACTTGAGCAGCCTCTTCAAGACAAGCCAGCATTGTAGACAGTGACTGGCGAAGAGTGCCGAGCTCATCCACCGGGAAAACATTGGCATGCTGTCAAATATGAGAGGGAGCTGAGAGGATAAATTTTAGACGCATACCTCTTCAGCAACGCGTCCGTAGCGAGTTACTTCTTGCTGAAAAGATGACAAGAAGGCCGGGTCACCACCATGTGTGCGTAAAGCAGTGGTTATCCTGTTCTCGAGAGCCGCATAGGATGAACGTAGGTTGTTGACGACAATGCCGAAGTCTGCCATGACGCTGAAGAGGCCGGTGTTAAGTTGTATAGGTGGTGTGCCCGTTGAACGTTGAAGGGCTATTTGATTTTCAGGATAGCTGAGGGGCCTCACATATGGGTTGTAGAAGCATGGACCATTTGCTGTCGACAGGAATGGATATACAAGGCGATTACAATAAGGCGGGCCATGGCAGATTTGAAACTGATAGACGGGTCTGAGCTGATCAAGAGGGTAGAGGGTGGATTGGCGCGCTACGTGAAGTGGTGCATGGTGGCATGAGTGTTGTAATTGGGCGACCGTTCATGATCATGACAGTGCGAGCCCAACTATCGTACACAGGAGGGAAAGGTTGGCTCAGTTGGCGCAGTGGCAAGCAACATCAGTTTGGGTTGCTGATTCAGCAATGACCCAAAACCCCGGTCCCTGACATCCTGAATTTCAACCGGATCAATTATGGCCCGGTAACTTAGAACAAGGGATAACGGACTAAGTTGCAAGTATACATCGATGCCCGGTCGAGGATCGCGGTAGGTTAATCCGAGTCGATGTTGACGCATAAGGGTGCATATGGAGATTAGAAGAGGCGATGGGTGATTAATTGATTGACGGGGAAGTATCTCAGATTACTCTATTATAATCAGTTTGTGGGGGATTATGTTTAGAAGCGTTGTAACTATTATCTATCGAAGTTTATGGGTAGAATATAATAATGCTGAGGTATACTGAAAAGTGAGTGTGGCTGTACAAATACGTTCGACGGAGGATTAATGGGGGATGGAAAATACACGAGCCGATTCTTTAAAGCATGCATTGATATCTTTCGAGAAGTCTGTTTTTCGACTCTTTCCATTCTTTTCGGCTTGATTAAGGGTTTGAGAGTCCGTTTCGCTCGACATGAAGAGAGTTGCTTGATTAAAAAACACCATACTTCCCCGCCCATGGGCGCCGTTGAGGTCCTTTGAATTGTTTTGAGTTGGGGTCTCTCCTTCAGGAGCAGAAACCACTTCAAAATCTAGGATATGATAGGGTGAGTAGGACACATTTTATGCTCAGAAAAGGCATACCGCAGGGGTCGATGTTGAAGTGGTAAAACAGGGACGACGGGTAAAACACAACCATCCAAGGAGCGATTTCCACCATGACACCTGCATCCCAGAGGACGAGCCATGACCTCTCTTTGTGGTTGAAGTTGGCTTCATGTCAATAAGTTTGGGTTATATTCGGATTATTCGGTTATCGAAGGGGTGGGGTGAACTTACAATTTGGTAGCTCATATACCAGCACAGCACATACGCCCACAATGTTCTTGCTGTCCACATGCGGCGCACAATGAACACGGCCAACTTCCGGTCTTGGAACATTGAGGCAGAAATTGAAGTAAAGGCCGTACTCTGGCCATTTACCATACTTCCTCCAGTGCCAGATAGCACAGCGTGCATACCGTGCTGCAACACCTGGGAATCTCGCTTTGAGGATATTCACGATGTGTTGACTGCGAGCCAAGGTGAGTTTTGTTTTAGAACACGGCTCGGAGGCTCCAGATACAGCAAAGGAAGACACACCAAACTTGCTTCGTAATTTCTGACTCCTTGAATGACGTCACAGCCAAAATGTTATCTTTTTCAAATTTGGGGACGTTCGGTTCCTGTATTATCGTGACTTTTGAGTTTGTTCAAGCTGGTGAGGGATGAGAGAAGACAGACTTTGGAATGTTGGCGCTGTATGCCAATGATCACCGGATCGTGCTCTCCTCGTGTATCGGGAAGTATAATTGATTTATAGTTTGTGTTTACCGTGAGGAGGTCGCACACCTCTACAAACTTTGGTCCAAGGGTGTTCTTAAACCATTCGGTCTGGTCTGAACGGACCAGGAATGTGAGGTTATTGCAATCCATTAGGATCGTTATGGACTTGAAGCTATGGTGACGGCAATGAGTCGGGAGCGTCGGAAGGTATACAAAGTCTCCTACTCTGTAATGTGGACCTTGTAGAATTTCTTCAATTCAGATCCGAGTTTTTTGTCGTGCCACATCTGAATCAGCATGCCTTTCGACGCAGGGAGTGGCTCCTGCCCATTCCAGCCAGGCTCAGTAACTAGAGTATCCTCTTTAAGAGAAAATACTGCGTTTTGGTGGAAATCTGCGTGATGCAGATGTCGAAGCGCATCCTTATCCTTTCGCGAGAGGTCCTCCCTTACCCGCCAACCCCCACGCTTTTTATTTCGACTGCGGCGCGCTGGTTTGTCGGAGGTGTTTGATGTTCTAGGTGGTCGGTGTGATTCGTTGTACTCTGGTTTATGTAGCACCGGTCTTTGCGGGCGTGTCAGCATATCAACGATATCTCCAAAGAAAAAGGGCCTTACTGCCAGGAATCTGAAGGCTTAGGGGTTTGTAGAATGCCGTCGATGACGTATTCCCCACTGTATTCATTAGGACTTGAGTCAAAACTGAGGGGAGGGGTTCAACTTACGGTCTCATAATCTTTTGTTTCTTCCGCCGAGAGAGATCGAGACCGCCCGAGTCCGGTTCGACAACATCTGGCTTTTGCAGACTTTTTAAGGCTGCATTTCGAGAAGTGGAAGCTCCCGAGGCCTCGAACATGGTAAAGCTGTCTCCTCCGGCCTTTGCTTCCTGCATCATGTATACCTCAGCATCATGCCCTGATAAACCCTCTTTGATCAGATCCTCGATTCCCTCATCTTTGTAGCGGGATATGAGTGCCTTCATGTCGAATTTGCCAAACTTTGTAATGTTCGAGCGGCGGGTGTTCGATATGATGCGTTCTGCCTCGATCATGTCGTATAGCTGAACATCTTCGCCAAGTTCAATTTTGCGTTTTTTTGTGGCACGCGTGAGAGGAGGTTCGAATGAAATCGTATTCGTGGGTGTTTGTTTTCCGGCGAACGGGTGTTTAGGCATCAAAAGCGAGCACTGTGTGGCCTGAGGGAGACAGAGAGACAGAGAGAGAGAGAAAACAGAATTTGAGTAAAGGTCGAAGTACGAGTCTGGAATAGATAAAATATATGAGCCGAGAAAGGAGGGCGGGAGGTAAAGCAGTAATAGCTAAAAAGTAGAGTTTTTGGCATTTTGAATTTGACTAATGACGTCAATGTGCGGATGGGCACGTGATCACCAGCTTTTCTCGAAAATTTTGCCGAGTCTTCGACTTGAGTCGAGCAGCCCAATCCAGGCTATTCGAATGTGGTGCACCCCCCAGATTTCTATCTCAGGAATGCAGCTCGACGACAGGGATCTTGATGCCGCTTTATGACCCAAACTTCGGTTTGATGATTCAGCCGCAACGTTCCCTGTCAATGCCGCCTAGTGCTTGTGAGCGGCTGTGGTATCACACCTCGTGGAATTTGCAGTTTGTCGGTATATAAGTGCTACTATTCTCTACTCTCTTATACACCCTGAAAGAGCGCGCAGAGCTTCCGATGGGTGGAGCAATTCCAGAGTTGCTCGCTCAATTCGGGGCTACTGAAGCTGACTCCATCACTCCCCCACCTTCTTTTCGATTTCTCTTTTATTCGAAGTTCTGAAAACGCCCATCTATCTACAGAACTCAAGTCACAGCCGCACTCGCACGAGATGTATCCTCAACAGTAACAGTATGGTCGAAGATCATCTAGGCGGAGCCATGCAATGCGTTTCCACCAGCTCGGCTTGCATTCCTCATGTCGTCATCGGCGGGAACCCATGCAGCAGTCACTATCGTCGTCAAGTCTGGGTCGTGCTCGTCGGTGTTGTCCTCAGGAGCCTCGAGTGGAATCGCTTCTGGGTCGACCCAGGAGAGGGGCCGAGCCGTTCGACGAAGAATGCTTCGACTTACTGGATGCCGTCAAATTCGTGCTCAAGATGGACAAGAAAGGATGGCTTAAAACGAGGATTGGCGCAAGCGTAGGGGTTACGTTGACCAGGATGCGTCGGGTGGTCGCCGGCTCATCGACATCGCCTTCCTCTTCGTCCGAAGAATTGTCGTCCTCAAACACCTCAAACACTCCCACTCGTCTTTCCCTCATCTCGTTATGACTGCCTGGTCTATACACCTCCTCGGATTCGTCGTCGTCCTCCTTCAGGGCTTCTTCATCCAACTCCCTCGTCTTCGTCCACTCGGAGGCATACTCGAACATGCCCTTGTCGGGATCTTCGCGAATCTTGTATCGTTCTCCGAAAGATAAGACCCCGTCTTCGGAAGTCCGAATCAGGTCGTTGAACAAGTTCAGCAAGCTTCGATTCGCGCTGAGGGTGACCATGACGAGGGGGATGATACAGCATCAGCGGTTTCAACTATGATGGTCATCACAATGCCCAGTCCAACCACATCGTCTCCTACTACTACCGTTCAAACCCCTCACTAAACTCAACCATTCCACAACGCACGCGGCCGGCGCTGAAGAGGAAGGTGGCGAAGGCAGCGAATGGCAACTCGAAGCTCAACCCGTTCCTTCTGATTCATCACTCCTCGCACCCACGCACACAGAGTGAGGGCGGTGACAACGATGCCAGTCCACGGTCAACCCTCCGGTCCAGGTAGTGAACCCAACACCGCCCACAACTCTGAATCTTCCGGGTACGGGTACAGGCACAACTACGACTACGACGAGAACTTCTAAACCAAAACGCAGAATACTCGGGCCTCAAAAATCCGAATCAACAGATCCTGGTACCAACACACCGGCCTACGCATCGACATCTGATAACATCGACGGTCCGACGAGTGGAAACGATACCCCGTAACCATATCTCCTCGGAATCCAAACCCCCTCATCATCATCATCACCGGAAGTCCTCCCTCTCCTCAAACCATCATCGACACGGACACAATTCGAAAGGGTTTTTGAGGAGGGAGGTGGTTGATGGGTGTTTATTTGGTGTTCATGCTGAATCGGAACTTGTGGATGAAGCGGAAGTAGAAGGTTTGTATTTTTGTTTTAAATTGTGCGTTGGGGTAACGCGATGTTAATCTATATACCTCCTAGGTACCCCACACCATAACGCCGTGTCGTCGAATTGGATTGTGCCTCACAACGGCGGTTCAAAATCGAAGAAACATAAAGCCAAGCCGAAAGAAAAACGTAAAGAGCAACAGAAGCACAAGCACAAAGAGGAACTTCGAAGCCGTACACCATGTACTTATGCACGTCTACACACGTTCGCTACCAGGACGGTGTTAGATGTTGCGGTATTACAAGATGATTTCGATTGGTTCGATTTCGAGATGAGGGTTTGTACAGCGAGTCGCGTTCTCGGGTTTTAAGGTGGTGGCAGTTTGGAGGATGAAGCCACTGGTGTTTACACTGGAGTTCGGGGAACGAGAAGGGAAGACGTGCTCGGCTATGTTTGTCTGACACGAGTGTGTGTGCAGTTGGGCGCTACCGACATCAAAGCTATTGGATCTGTCGATGCCTCCTTTGCCGTTGATGATGAATGTTATCACGCTCGCGCCTCTGTCAACTTCACCTCGGTCGCAAGTGGTAAATGCCGTCGGGTGAGGGTACCTCCTTCGAGGACGACGGTGTCATATCCGGTTAAGATTGAAACGTGATCTCAATCGTTGACATTGTCAGTCATATGTTAAGGGCAGAGTATGTTGGCAAGGATACATCTCGGCAAACGATAGCCATAGCTTAAACTAGATTGTACCCAGAATTGTGCATGATGTATACGTGCCACCATTTCTCAAACTCCGTCTGGCCCTCCGCGCTGCGATTCGTCAAATTTGCTAACAACCAATCGTTATACACATGCACAACGACCTCGTTGAAGCATGCATGGACTTCTGCAATAGGCATACCTGCCCCATCCTTGAAAGATTGAACACCTGTCAAGGCGACCTAGACGGAGATAGGATTAAAAGATTCCGAGAGACAACCTGGACATACCTTAAGCTTCCTGGCCGGATTGGCGGGCAACAGCACACACTCAGATAGTGCTTTCACAAATGCACGGGCTCGAAACAGCTCAGGAGATTCAGACGGCACTGCGGCCTGCTCGAGCGCTGACCCAGCGGGGTGTCCACGGCCTCGTAACCATGTTACAACCCTATCCTGAAACAGGTCAAATATCAGCTTATTCGCAGTGTTCTCGACATCGGATGTAGTGAACTCCAAAGCCTCCAACACATCTTCCACAGACAGGATCTGACGATTATACAAGCCCCGAACAAATCGGATAGCCTTTTCGGATCGCATCTTGAAATCCTGCTCATCTCTTGAGCCAGGAGGGGTACGGAAACTCTATGAAATCGGTGACCAGACATTCAGGTGCACGAACATCTCAGAATTTACCTTCATAAGTCCTTGACCTCCTTCGAGGCGCATATCCAGGCCGTCCGCAAAGAAGGAAATGCCTTCGTCAATGAAAACGTTGGCATGCCCAAGGAGGACCTTCCCCAGGAGACCTTGCGTCAGGGAAGCATGTGCGGCTTGAGAACGGGGTGCTCGAAAGTTGGTAGACTATCGTCCTCTAGGTAAGCACAACTACAGATGCCTTTACAGGAAGCTTACCCTCATTTCACAGCTGCGCAATAAAACCAGGAATGGGTCTCCAACATCGGTGGCTGAGACCACGCTGTCAAGGCTCTTGATATTGTCAAACCAGGGTTGAAGGGTTGTCGCCTTCTCTGGGTCAAGTGCCTCGACGTCTTCGAACGTGAGAAATTGCAAGACCGTCATGGACTTGCACATGCAAACCAAGATGAGAAATGGCGAGATCGGATATGCGCCCAGGAGGAATTTGTACATGAAGGCAGCGACCAATACCCCACTGGCCCACAAAGTGCGTTTCCTGTCCATTGGGCAGATACCCTCCGTGAAGACGTCGATGGTGTGATAAGACTCAGATAATGACCAGAAGGAACCGCTAACTTCAATATCGGTGAGCTTGGTGATGGAAGATTGAAGGACGAGGCGCAGAGGCGCATTGCCTGTTGCCATGGAGCCGCCTCTAGCAGTGGTCCCACTAAAGGTTGTCAGTCCCAAGACAATATCACAACGAGAGAAACTCACATGCGTATCTTAGTGGAGATGCTGATCCACCTGCTTGGAGGAACATTGTTGAGGATAACCCCAGCTGGAGGTATATACTCCCCGCCGAGGTGTGCAGTTCCTCCCCCTCCTCCAGGAGAGTGAAAGATAGTCAACCCAATGACCGCATCAACCAGCACATCGCACGTTGGGCCACTGAAACTAATATCAGCAGTATCGGGCCGGACTACCATCCCTTCACTGTTCCACCGGGTTACGGTTGTCTTCCACTCATCCATTTCTGTGAAATACGGATTACCTGCTGGCCTTCGCACCATGCTGGCCGGTATCCCACCCAACTCTCCTGTTTCGGTGCGGTGTCCCTAAATAAACATTAGAATCTTCAAGACCAACTTGTTCGATTCACAAACCTCATCCAACATTTCAGCATCCCGTTGATTAGCATCATCGCCAACACCGGTGTCATCAATCTGAATGTTTCACAACAGTGAATGGGGTGGATGAAGGGCGCGGATAAAGGAGAACCGACCTGAGACCTGAGACCTCGTCGACCTGATTCTTGGGACGCAAAAATAGGGCGAGGTGCACGTTGAGAGATATGAGCTGATTGAAGAGACGTCGCAGAAGGGGATGGACGCGATGGCCATGCTTCGCGTTCATGGGCTAATAAAGCAGCACGATAACTAGGCCGTTCGCCTTCTTCTGTTACTTGTCTTTGCAGCGCATGCCTTAATAAGGTGCGATCGGATAGGCCTAATGCGCGGCGAGTCTTGAAGATAGGAAAGCCATGTCAGGAGTCATTTACCCTGAGGAATTATGAAGACCCACCGGGCTTTGGCTCTGGCCAGCAGAAGGTGTGCCTTCGCAAGGGAACTGATCACACGGCACGACTTGGCTTTCATTGATCATCCGGAGAAAGCGGTAGACCTGAAAAGGAAAGCAGCTGTGTATCTCATTCGACGGCGCGCCTAGAAGTAATCCAGAGATCGGTCCTCTGACATTACCAAACCGAAACCCTGAAAGGAAGTCAAAACAAAGAAGAAAACAATGCCACAAGACGTACCAATCCAGAAGAGTGGGCGATCAGGATGGTAATGGTTAGCGATCTTTCGGAGGGACTTGTCTGCTCGAAGACCCTCAATATGAAAGTTGACCTCCATGAGTGTTGAACTTGACAAAACGTAAGTTTGGCCACCGTTCTGCTTTTTAGTGTTCAAAATCCGCCAAGAAAGCCCCGAGAAAGAGCCAGGTTCAGCCGCTCGAGTGTTACTTTGAGGAGCGAGCTCCTGTTTTACCGCCAGACGGTGCTGTTCCATGATTGCCTTCAGTTGTGCGTCCATCAACTCCCAAAGAGCCTCAGGACTGCGGGCAACGCCCGGAATAGATACTGTGAACAAGAGGCCATTATTCTCAAGACACTCCAGTAAATTCTTGATAAGTTGCACGTCTGCGCTGAATTTGTAGGGCTTGACCTGCGTTAGCATTGTATCCTGATTGAATGTGGAATCCTGATTGCGAGACAATGGTGACACTGTTAATTCACCTTGTTGCAACTCAAATACTAGCGCACATACCGGAATACCAAATGGTAGAACCGCAAAGTCCCAGAGCTCCTCAGTCGGTGTGATGAGGGGCGAACGATTGGTCACCCTTGGGCCTGAAATCCGGCCTGTGACACGGACCATCTGTGCGTTGTTTGCTTGTTGATTTGCCATGCTCTCGTTACGAGAACGAGAGGCTTGTGGGGGTGGTGCAAATGAGCTAATGGCAGCAGCATAGCCGCCTGGAAGGTAGGGTTCTAGTGGGGACCGACCCGCCACTGATGGCCTGGTAGAGGCCTGGGCAGTGGTATTACCAGCAGCTCTGAAAAGAAGACGCCATTGGTAACTTCAAGATAAGGCCGTAACCCCGAGACGTACCGGTTCATAGTAGCTGATTGGGCGCCAACAGAAACGCCATGAACGCCATCGGTAAGCTCTTCGTGCTCGAACCACCTAGCATCACAAATGCAGGCGTCAGTCGGTCCAATCGTTGTGGAAGTCTTAAGTTGTGGGTCAGGTCTCCGATGTGCCAAATAGAATAATCACTGTGCTTACAGAATAGAAACCCGCACAATCGCCATTCTGGGACCGTCCCTTATCAAAAACCGGGGAAGGGAGGCTGTGAGCGATATATTCGTGTTCACAAGCACAAATCTCTCGTGGACCTGTTGCAGTCTTGAACGATTCACGTCAGCCTCCTCGTTTTCAAGGAACAACAAACGAGATAGTCATCTTACCTTCCTGACAGTGGGTGTTGGACCTGGGATGGGGACGGCGAATGCCGTGCAGCGGCAGGGTCTGTCGTTGGTTTGACCAATACATCGACGACGCTCAGGAAGCGCTGCTGGTAACGCAGCGCTCATCATGCAATTGATAGAAATTCGATGGGGTTAGGCTTCTGGCTTTAAGCTTTGAGGTGGGCGATGAGTAGGAAGAACTCTGCTGCTGCAATGGCCCTCAGCGCCGAGCCTGTAGAAATAATTATTTGATAAACTCAAAAATATTAGATCCATGAATTGCTTGTGACAACCGATCTTGTATCTGAACGGGCCTAGGCGGCTTGGCTCTGAAATTCGTCCAGTCAAATTTGTTATTCGGAGCCCGGTTAACCAGCCGGTAAAATTATCGTTTTCCTGCAGATTCCTGCAGATTCGTTATGGGAGAGGCAGATTTCGCATGACTCTGTCAGATTATGGAGGATTGTTAGAGTCTTTCCGTATGAATATATGTGAAAACTGGATCACTTTATTTTTGTCCTATAATGACCGTCATACCCTTCATTGTATCGGTTATCGTCCACTCTCTAAATGACTGTTCCACATACCAGAGCTACAAATCTGATGCGTAGTTCGCCCTGGATCTTACGAA
>ML208832.1:0-16314 GCA_004369065.1 Pluteus cervinus
AGATGCAATTGCAAATCACCATCCATAGCCATGGTAGATATAGCCTTGAGTATCCAGCTATCACATTGAATTATGGGTAAAATACAATCCATAACCTGTAGCAGTTGCAAACCTGTGGATGCATTGCATAAACCTACCCAATGAATAAGGGTAATCTTGTAAACTATTATCTATAGGATCTAATAATTGTACCAAATATAGCTCCTAGCACCTGAATAGTGCATTTGGCTGTGGGTCAAGTATAGTTCAATTACCCATTGCTCAGATTCCTATGGGTTGATTGACTCATTCTAGTCCAACAAGTACTGGTAGAATTGCAAATCACCACCCATAATATTTGGTAACCATGGCAAATATAGCAACCAGAACCTAGCAATTGCACTGGCTCTGGATAATATACAATATAACCATGGGTCAATTACATACACTCATCCAATGAGTCAGGAGAGAGTTGTAAAGCACCACCCATAAAACCCACTGAGATGGCTGGTACAGCCTCTAGTACCTGGTTATTGCACTGGTGTTCTGGATAAAGTGAAAGATCATCACCTAACATCCACACTGCTTGTGGATCACCCACAAATGATTATCCAAAGATTAAAGATGGAATTGCAAATCATCATCAGTAGCCATGATAGATGTGGCCTTGAGTATCCAGTTACCACATTCAATTTTGGATAGAATACAATCCATTAGCCATAACAGTTGCAAACCTGTGGGTACATTGGATACACCTACCCAATGAACAAGGATAATCTTGTCAACTATTATCTAGGGCATCCAATAATTGTACCAGATATAGGTCCTAGCACCTGGATATTGCATTTGGCTATGGGTCAAGTATAATTTAATTACCCATTACTCAAATTTCTATAGGTTGATTGGCTCATTCTAGTCCAACAAGTACTGGTAGAATTGCAAATCACCACCTATCAGGTTTTGTAGCCATGGAAGATATAGCATTTAGCACCTAGAAGTTCCACTGGCTCTGGATAATATATAATATAACCATGGGTCAATCACATACATTCACCCAATGAGTAGGGGTAGAGTGGTGAAGCACCACCCATAGCATCTATAGCCATGGCTGGTATAGCTTGTAGCACCCGGCCCTTACATTGGTGCTCTGGATAAAGTGGAGAGTAATTACCTAACATCCACAATACTTGTGGATCAACCACAAATGCTTATCCAAAGCTTGAAGGTGCAATTGCAAATTACCATCCATAGCCATGGTAGATATGGCCTTGAGTATCCAGCTACCACACTCAATTTTGGATAGGATACAATCCATTAGCCATAACAGTTGCAAACCTGTGGGTACATTGGATACACCTACCCAATGAACAAGGATAATCTTGTAAACTATTATCTATAACATCTAGTAATTGTAGCAGGTATAGCTCCTAGCACCTGCATAGTGCATTTGGCTGTGGGTCAAGTATAGTTCAATTATCCATTGCTCAGATTTCTCTGGGTTGACTGGCTCATTCTAGTCCAACAAGCACTGGTAGAATTGCAAATCACCACCTATAAGGTTTTGTAGCCATGGCAGGTATACCATTTAGCACCTAGGAATTGGACTGGCTCTGGATAATACACAACATACTCACCTAAGCCAGCAATATAACTATCAGTCAATTATATACAGTCACCCAGTGAGTAAGGATAGAGTACATCTAGTACCTGGCTATTGCACTGGTGGGTACCCAGATGCCACACTCAATCCTGGGTAGTTTTCAATTTTTACCAATTGTAGTCACAAACCTATGGACAAATTACAGATGCTCACCCAGTGAACAAAGGTAACATTGTGAACTGCCATCCATAGAATCTGACAACCAGTGCCACTCTGGCAAGTATACTCTTGGGTACCCACTTGGCACCCTCCATCCTGGATAGGATACAATCAAATTAACCATTGTAGTACATTCTGATAGATCAGTTATATACACTTGGCCAACAAGCAAGGTCAAATTGTAAACCACTATCAGTACTGGCAGGTATGGCCTCGATACCTGTCTATTGCATTCAGTTCACACTTTAATTATCTATGAAAGTCACAACCTTGTGGGTAAATTATAGGTCCTTATCCTGGAGGTCAAGGTGAAATTGTAAACCACTATCTATACAGTATTTGGATAATTAACATTCAACTACATTGTGGTCTGGGTAGAATTACCCAGAGCACTCACAAACTCGTGGTAATTCACAGATACTTATCAAGGAGGTAAGAGTTGAATAAACTGGAGCACAACAGTACATTTGGATTAATTGCATTGTTAATAAGGTGTTAGTGTGGTGATGTCATTGAAGTTGCTGATGATATAGTTGATTGAAAGGAGATTGAGGGGTGATGTCATTGAAGTTGCTGATGATACAGTTGATTGAGAGGAGATTGATGGGAGTGAGAGAAGACAGAATCTGAGAGATGAAGTGGAGCTTTGCATATTGGTGTAAGGTTGCCAGCACACTCTAAATAGGGCCAGCTGCCATTCATGTTGAAGTGAGCCTTGAGCCACACCCTTGCAGCCCATGGATTGCACACTTCGAACATGTTCGAAGTGTGCAATACCCATCGTTTACCCTTGAACCCGCAGGTTTTTGCAAGACCTGTACCTGTTTGAACAGGTACAGTTTCATGCACATAGACCGTTGGAATGAGGGACAGAGGAAGGGACAGAGTCAAAATCGAGGAGGATGTCAAGAGGGACGGACTTAGACGAGGGATCAACCTGATCCCACGTGGATTGCACAGCCACCAAAGATTAACTTCAACAATTCAACATGTCTTTCCTGGAGGGTAATTCGTGAGGGTGGGACTCAAGGAGATATGAGTAGAAGTCACAAGGCTTGCCAGCTCACGAATCACAATGTCTTTCATGAAAACGCAACTCTGTTGCTTTAGTCAATAGCTGCCACATGTAAAGGTAACGACGGTATAATAGAAACGATTGGGATCAAATATTAATAGCGCGTAAGTCAAACACCACGTATTAAAACGGAAGAGAGCTGGATATAGGTGGGATGTGCACAGGACGGACGTGACAAGGACAACAAAACAATACAAAAAGAAATAATAGAAAAGTAGTAAGAGAGGCGGTGTGGAAAAGAGATATAAACGTTGGCGGAAGAGAGACGCAATGAGGTTGAACCGTGAAGGAGAAGGGAAAGTGAAGAAGGTATATGGAACGACGGAACGTTCAAGTAGATTAAATGAACTCTACTTACGACGGGAACGTGTGGTGCGTTTAGCAGCCGTGAACGGAACTGCAGAATCCGCACGCTTTGGGGCTTTGATTTCTCGTCGTGGGCGCTTTGCAACAGCGGGTTCCTCAGCGGGTTCCTCAGCTGATTTGGCAGGGGCTTCATCTTCTTCCAAAGGGCGCTTACGTCCTGTAGCCTTCTTTCCCTTGGTCTTGGGAGGGGGTAGAGGCGCGTCTTCGGCGGCGTCGAGAACTTCTGATGTGGCTGACTTTGACGCAGCGACAGGAGGAGGTGGGGGTAGAATAGCCGGAGCCGGTCGACGGCCTGCAGTGGGAAGGGCCATTCCTGTAGTACCGGACCAGTCGTCGTCGCCTGCGTTCACTACAACCATAACATGAGACCTTACACGACGAAGAGGGCAATAAAACGACTTACCCGGGTACTTGGAATCTTGCTTTGTTGCCTTCTTCGTCGTGGATGCTATGTTATGGGATTGAACACGAAGTCATTGAGTAGAACACTAGAAACACGTACCCGTTGATTTCGAGGGCTTCTTGGCCTTTCCCCCATCCTCCTTATCGGTTGCACCTGTCTTCGTGGGCGATGATTCCGTTTGGGCCAAAGTGTTTGCTATGGTGGGGCAGTGAGTACGTAGACGGGTAGGGAGGCGGTAAAGTGAACATACCTGCTGAGCTGGCCGCGTTCTTCGACTTGTTGACAACCGGTTTTTTCTTCGTACTCGTAGCATCTGCCTCCTTCGCTTTCTTCGCGGCCTCAACTTCCTTTGCCTTCTTCGCAGCCTCGACCTCCTTCGTCTTCTTCGCAGCCTCGACCTTCTTCGTCTTCTTCGCAGCCTCGACCTCCTTCGTCTTCTTCGCAACTTCGACGGCTTTCGCTTTCTTCGCAACCTCCTCCTCCTCCGCTCTCTTTGCAACCTCCGCCTCTTTCGCCACTTTCTCCGCTGCCTCTTTCTTCTCCCTGTTTATCTTCCTCGTTTCGAGCCGCTTTCTGGTTGACTCCTCACGTTTCGCAGCCAATACTTCGGCATGACCTTGAAGTGGTTCGGCCTAGCAGATGAGAGTCAGATAAGTCTGGACAACGTCTAGACTTTATTGACAAGTACATACCTCATCCTGTGCTGGACCACGTTTAGCAACCGACTTCTTCTGGGAGGGAGCGACATATTTGGGCTATAAATATATTGAGTGATAAAGAAACACCGAAGCCCAAGTGAGACCAACCTTATGAGGCTCAACTTCCACTTCCTCCTCACCAGCAGAATCAGGACCTTCGATCGGCCAAATTTCCAAGGGATGTTTGACGAAAGGCTTTGACGTAGACGAATTGTCACCAGAGGGGGGTTCCTCTTCGTCCTCCCTGTCGCTAAGATGAGGACTCTTCACAACGTCGTCCTCGTCGTCCTCTGAATCGGCCAAGGTGCGCGTCGCTCGACGAAGCTTCCGAGTGGTATGGTCCTGGGTTTCATTGCCCCCTTCGTCTTCCGAATCAGTGAAAATTGCGGGGCGAAGGCGACGGGCGTCATCTTCTTCAACGTCGTCTTCGTTCCCTGAGTGGACCGGCGATGAGGAGCGACTAGAGTCAGACTCGTCCCCGTAAACGACCGGCGACGAGGGACGACTAACGTCAGACTCGTCAGTTTTGATCGTGTGCTTCAGACTATCAAGTGCTTCTTTGGCCTTCGCGCGTTTCTCGTTCTCGACTAGAGACGGATGAGTGTGTGAAGACAGATAAAAACCAAGGATAAGACGTACCAATACCAGCCTCGACAAAGTTGCCGAAAGGGATACGAAGCTCAGTATCAAAGCCTTCATGGGCTTCAGCAAAGGTATAGCCCTCGACGGTTTTGGGGCCGCTGTAGATACTGGATAGGTGAAAGTCGGGAAATTTTGTGAGCGCGATCAACCTTGAGGCCAAATCAGGAAATGACGTACTCGAAAACGTGGGTGGCGTTGTTTGCCTTCGGCATTGGGCCCGATGCCAATACCAGGAAGCCCCAGTCAGGACAAAACCGATTAATCTCGCCCACGACCGAAGTCAATAGTTCCGGAAGCTGGTCAATATACCTGGGACCATGATTTATTCGTAAGGATGCTGTTCAGATAGTTTTACAAGGACAGTTGAACGAACTGTTGGAGAGTCATCTCATCCAGGTCTACCTCATCCGTACTATTGAGACCGTTCACCATCACATCCAACTCGTCGCGCCTTTTAACTTGCTCCGTCAAAACCTCCTCCTTCACTTCGTCGGTCTCTCCCTCCAAGAGCTCATCCGAGATCTTCTTGATGAGGTTGAGGCGTTGTCCCCTGGATAAGCCTTCAACCTTCCGTTCTTGATACACTGCGCTGACCCTCTCGGGATAGAGTTTGTTGTAAATTTCACCGAGTTGGTACGTTCGCCTGCGTCGGGGGCCGTGGTTGCGCATGAGGACCTTCACAGCGCGATTGGCCAAGCGTCCACGTTGCGTAGAGTTGCGCTGGAGCCACTGGAAGATTTGCTGCAGGTAATAGCGGGTAAGTCATACGTATTCACGGAAAGACATATGCGACTTACAAGTCCCCGCTTCTTTTTGTAGGCCTTGAGCTCGTCGAGCTCCGCAGCATTCAGGTTGATTGGACGATCTCCCGTCCTATGCACGAACAAGGCGTCGAGCTCAGGCCAGATCTCGGAGAACGAGTGGTGAATGCTTTTGGCGTATGCGGTGCTACGACCACGAGCGCGCGCATCGATGAAGCCGGCAACTTTCGTTCCAAGCCACCCCTTTTGCTCGACGGTGGTCCAAGTTCTGGGCATTGTGAAACGAGTTGGGTTAAGCAGGTGAGTTTCACGACGAAGGTTGGCTGAAGAGAGAAACGACGGTGGGTGAGGAACTTAGGAATTATCTGACCGCCTTTTAAACCTGCCCCACCTCCTCCTCGATTAGACCGTCTAACCATTTGTGGTTCAAATGCCCAGGTTCACTCGTCCAAACGACAATTTGGACGATGGATCGTGTACTTGAGGCACGAGATCCATCTTTCGTTCCAGTTCGCCGCTCTCAGATCGGCACGCAACCGACATCGCATCAGCAGACCTCTGGGTAAGAAAATTTCTGCCTCGATTCTTGCATCGGGCGAAATGTGCCTTACAGGTTCTCTCCACCCACATATAACCCACCTGCGAATCACTCCCATGCCCCACATTCACCTCTACGATGAACGCTACCAATAATCCTGCAACTACGTCTATCCCAGATATGTTGAGCTCCCTGCTTGCCACTCTGACCACGACCGAGGACTCACTCGGCGAATCTATGTCCGACCTCGACGGCATTGTGCTCATGGTGTCCAGCACCCATACTGGTAGATTGCAGCTTTTCACACCGTGGATCTTAACTCATGTGTTTTTGTAGAACTTGAACGCGTTCAAGAGACTATCATCGACATTCGCACTCGAGTTGAGCACGCGATTGCCCAGTATACCAGTCTTGACGACCGTGAGTATGCATATCTCAACGACGTACAATTGTCTCATCCCCGTCTTCTTCGTCAGGTACAATGGCACTCTGGGCGCAAGCTGCCGAGTTGATCCACCATTACAGCGGTACGCTTCCACCCCATTCACTCTGACTGCTAATCCTTATGTTCGACGTAGTCTTGAGGATTGCCGGCCATGGAATCAACGCTCAACCTCACGTTTTACCACCCCCTCCTCCTCCTCCTCCCAGTAATCCCGCCACCGCGATCGCGGTTAGTGACACCGAGGACACCGAGGACGACGAAGCAGGTCGCGTATTACCGAGCCCCTCCGACGATGAGCTCGAATTCCCCAGTGCATCTGACCGCGAACGCGAGGACTCTCCTGAAAACCCTGGGATCAGTAAGTTACCTCCTTCACTCCTTCATGAGTGTACGCGTGCTAACTTCGACCTCAGGCGCTCACAGAAAGAGGACCCTTTCCTCTGTCGAAACGTTGGCTGGACCCGCCAAGAAGACCAAGTTGCAGGTTGCCATTCACCGCCCTAACTGTACGTTATCCTTTGCTGCGTCCCTACATCGTACTTATTCATTGAACGTTTCTCAGGGCCGGGTCAGGCCTCTACGGCTAAGGGCGCCAGCAACGCTGCGGTCGTGCGTACTCAAGATTCCAGCGCCGAAAACGCTGCAGGAGCGCGCACTCAAGGTTCTATCACCGAAAAAGCTTAGAGTTGGTTGTGAACATATTTCGAGTGCAAAAATTGCACATGTTACTTGATTGCTTGATTGATACTACAGTAGACCGAAACATACTTTGAGATTTCTTTCTCGACGTAGCTAGCTACCTGTCCATTGAATGATGTTGAATTCATTTGCTTACAAATTTATACTTGCCGTTGTGTTTATTGGTGATTCCTACCTCAACGGAAAGGGCTGTCTACATTTAGCCCAATATTTCGCAATCTGCCGGGATCAGCAGGGATTGTGTCCACCGGTCATTGAAAGCTCCCGACGCAAGTGCTATTTTGGGTCTGTAATCGAGGTATTGTGGGCACGACTCCAAGCCTCATTCGGCTAGCCAACCACGCACCACAAGCGACGTGGGTTCCGAGCCGTCGAATTTCGTTGTGGGGCGTCATCCACTGGGCCAGGGCAACGAGAATCGGTTATCCTGAATAACTGGAAGCTGTCAAGAACAATGCAACGAAAATTTTCCTAGGTCAAACCCCTTGAATTGCCAGCTAACCGATTTCCATCGCCATCGTTTACCATGCCCCTGTCGTCTCAGCACCTCGATTGGGATCCGCGATATCGGAACTGCGCTTCAATCGTCGTCCTTAGACCAGAATGAATGCACGTACGAGGGCAGGCCATCAGGTTCGATGGTATATCAAGGATTGGGGCTCTGTAAATTCGTCTAGGATCAACCTGAGAGGGTGTGCGGTCACTTGAGTTGTGAACGACGTACCTCGAAGCACGAAACCACGCCATGAGTCAGGGCTTATGGCGTGGCTTCGTGCTTGGTATCAAACCAAGGTACGTCAGTGGTGCGTAGAGCTTGTAAACTTGTGTGTACTTTGAAGCTCACGCAGACCTTTCGTTCTCTCCTTTTTCGACACTGTTGAGACGAGGTTGCACCATAGCCTTCGGTTCCATTGAGTGGGTATTGGTAGGGCTGAACTTTCTGGCCCTTAACGTAGTTCCGGATTTCCAAGATATGCGCGAATAGCACGCCCCCGGCTGTTTGTTTCGTCGATTCTAAGAAAAGCCCGCCGCCACCTTCGGGCGCCGGTCGTTTTTTCCTCGTGGTGTGAGACGCCACTGTTTGCCGGGAAAAGATGAGGGTGCGTCGATTCAAGCATGTTCTCCTCTTTACAGGTGCCCCCCCTGAATTCGTCTCAAATGGGATTGATGGAGAGGGAAGGAGAGTTGTTAGCGAGGAGGAGAACGGAACTAGGGAGTCGAAATCGCTACCACTCGTTTGGACGAGGGCAAGGCCGCCGTCAACCGTACCTTGTGGGTCTCGACGATTTCGCAGCCAACTGGGCGAGGAACTTTGGTCGTAGGATAGCGCTTTCGAGGTCTTTCATGCACAAGGAGCGGACGAAGTTACCGCCTCTTGGAGGTTGGTTTGTTTCGGAAAAGAAAACGAAGACACCGCAAGAAGTTTCCCCGAAACTGGGGCATTGAAGTGTCTCCGGGGAGAAAGATTTCCGGCACAAAGCAACCGTTCGAGTCGGGGTATCTTCACTCTGCTAGTGTATAGGAGCTACCTACGTAGAAGTCCCATAATCATAAGCCTCCACTTAATGGCGAACTTAAGAGGGCTGTGAGAATAACCTGGCGTGCTATTAATGTGACGACCTCTTGAGATTACGCTGTATTACTTTTTGGGACGATCGAGAAAGCAATTACTGTATTATCGTTGTATCTAACCTCGTCTATACCTATACTAACTAATTGGCTGGAGTCAGCGCAGGTGGTGAACGATTTGATGGCTCATCTTAGGGGCCAGTGACATCCACGCCTCGATCTGTGTTCAACGGACAAGCCACAACCTGGCCCTTTTTCGAACAAAACTCCTTAGTGCCTATATATTTTGTTCCTCGAGTCGGCGCCTGCCTACCTTCGAATCTGCAGGTGAGTGTCTCGGGGAGGGGTACGTTCGTGACGTCGATTCCCTGCCAAAGAGCTTAAAGTCTAATTGCCGAGGTCACGTGTCAGCTCAAAAATTTTACCACTGGTTTTTCCCTCCAACCGAACCACCCACCTACCACCACACCGCCTTTGACCGCCGCTCGCAGAAATCCTACCAACGGAAACTGTAGCACAGGTTTTCCCTCTCAATCCGTCGTTTTCACGAGTCACTCGTCCTTTTTTCGTTCCCTTTTGATCCCCTCGTCATGGCACACGCGAACGGTCTAGAAGAGGGAGTACGTGCCTTCTCAAACCCTTCAATCAAGTCTTTGCTCACACGTCGTTTTCTTAGACGGATTTTGTTTTTTCCTCAAGTTTCGATTTCGTTCAGACCGACCTGGACTTATTTGGTCGGCTTTCTCTGGCTCTCGAGAGAGAGGAAGAACAGGACGGTGCAGAGGGACAGCCCCTGTCGTGCAATTCGTCTATGCTGCAAGACGAGCTCGAGGAGTTGTCTCCTCTGTCTCCATGTGTTACTTTTGCCGGGGTCTCTTCGACCGTGCCCTCGTCGTTGACCTCGGCCTCGACCGCCGCTTTCGCTTTAACCACACCGTCGTCGTCAACCACACCCCCACCTTGGACCACCCCGACTTCTTCCACCTCGTCTTCCCCTTACACCACCACAACCCTCAAAGCTACCGCCTCCCTCGCTCGTTCCCCCTCTCCCTCAAGTCCCATAGCCGCAACTACCTCAGCTGGCGCCCGTGTTTCCTCCCGTCGCCACCTCGTTGAATCTCACCGACCCCGTAAACGACCCAACCCCAGCATTCTCCAAAAGGAAAGGAAGAAGAAACAATCTAGGGCTCGTTCGTCGAAGAAGCGCCAGAAGAGGGCAGCCTTGCAAGAAATTCGTCGGCTCCCCGACTTCTTCCGTACACCTCGCCTATCTACCGTTGATCACCTTCCTCCACCGACCGTTTTCAAAACCGACCTGGACCCCAAGCTTTTACCCGTTGCTCAACACTGTTGGGTTGGAAAACGTGTCCCTTCTATGAAGGACCACCCATGGTCCTTGGACGAACTGCTTCGAGAAGGGTTCAAGTGCGTCGATTGGGGGGGAAAGTGAGTTCTCAAATTTCTTTCCTTCGTTCACGTTGTTGATTCCCTTACAGAGCGCCCTTGGTCATCACCGACAAACACGGCCGAGCCGTGGTGATTTTTGCGGGTGTACCGCATAACGACCCCGAGTGGGAGGAGGTGACCAAGAAGGCCGCAGAAACGATGGCTTCGGTTTGCGTGGAGGGTCTTTCCAACGAAGCTCTTCCCGTCGAAGTTCAAAGCCATCGAAGGGGGGAATTCGTCGCAATCCCTGTCGGTGTTTCGCATGGGAATGGGCGTTTGGTAAGTCTTTTTTATTATTTTTCTAATGTCAAACTCCATTGACTTCCACGCTAGCAACCTGGTAACCTCCTTCAACCTACTGAGCGCAAAAAGCTCGTGGAACGTCTTCTCTCCGACCCATCTATTCAACGTATTGCCGGCTTTCAAAGTAGTACGTCTTTCCTCTCTATTTTCCGGCGTTTTTACTCAC
This sequence comes from Pluteus cervinus, assembly GCA_004369065.1. Taxonomy (NCBI): domain Eukaryota; kingdom Fungi; phylum Basidiomycota; class Agaricomycetes; order Agaricales; family Pluteaceae; genus Pluteus; species Pluteus cervinus. The sequence goes on from ML208832.1 coordinate 10,910, forward strand.
TCGAGTGACAGGTGTGTTTGCCTACTATGCGCCAAAACTTTACGCACACTTTTGCCATCGTCTTCACCACCTCTTCGAAAAGGACAAGACCCTCCAAGGCAACTTCGTCAACAGCATCTTCCCCGCCACCTCCTTCAACCTTGGTCCCCAATCCGTCTCGCTGGATCACACGGACGCGGGAAACGTTGGGTACGGCCTCTGTGCGCTCGCGTCCCTCGGCAACTTCGACAGTACAAAAGGGGGTCACCTCGTTTTATTTGACCTCGGGTTGGTTGTTCCCTTCCCACCTTCAACCGTCGCCCTCCTTCCCTCGGGCATCCTTCGGCATGGCAACACGACTATCCAAGATGGGGAGGAGCGCTATTCAATTGCACAGTACTGTGCTGGCGGCCTCCTACGTTGGGTGGAGTACGGCTACAAGACGGCAACAACACTCACGGCGAAGAAGTCGAAGAAGTCGAAGGCGAAAGGACAGGCAGTTCTGGCAGCCTTGAACGGAAACCACGAGGAGCGCGTCCGGCAGGCGTTAAGCCTGTTTTCGAAGGTTGACGAGTTGGCGTCGGATCGGGTGTCGACGTTCAAAGGGTTTGCTTCTTTTGTGCGCTCGAACGAAACATAGGGACGCCGTTTTTATTTATTTATTTGTTCTGTTCCGTTTTATTCCGTTTTCGTCAAACTCAGGTACCTCCCATCTTTCCCCTGCTTTTCTTTTCTCTCCCCTCACCCTCGTCCTTCCGTTTTTCCGTTTTTCCGTTTTACTACCTCTCTCCTCTCTACCTTGCTTATAATCTCCCCCTGTACGTACCGCGACGACCTTTTTGAACACGAACCGCGTCAAGCCCACCCTCTATGCCCAAACAACCTAAGTTCATGCCCTTAGCGGCTCCTTCGTTGCCGGGGAACACTCAAGCCGCGTTGTACACACATTACACCGCTGGACACCGTGGTCAACTCCACATCAAGACTGGCTTTATTCCTATTGGTTCAAAGCAGAAGGAAAAGCAGAACTCTGCTTCGAAAACTGCTACAGGCTCACAGGGATCTATCAAACATGATGCCAACGACGACGACGATGGGCTGGGCTTGTATAGCCACGAATCGACGTCCGTTCTCCACGAAACGACACCTTCTACCTCGAAGGAAAAATCGGAGGAAAAATCGGTATGGTACCTTGTTTCGCAGTTGGTTTTCCATGCTAACATGGCAACAAAATTAGCCAAACCTCTTGCAACCGTGGTTAGATGTTCGGGATGAGTTCCTTGCTGAAGACCTTCTTCGGGATGGTCGAATGGGTTTCGATGCTGCCACCTGCTCTCACTGCACTGGCTCATCAGCCGTTTACCGATGTAAAGAATGTGAGGGGCATCAACTCTTGTGCCAGCGTTGCATAGTTTCCTCTCATAAATATAATGGCCTTCATGTGATCGAGGTATGGTTTTGCCCTATCTGCGTGTCCTGTCTTCTTAAAATCACTTCCAGAAATGGAATGGTATCTGTTTCGAGTTTACAACCCTCAAATCTCTTGGTGTTCGATTCCAACTTGGCCACCCATTTGGTGAAACATGTCCATCCCCAAAGAATGCTCCTGATAATGATTTTGTTGTCATTCATGTGAATGGAATACATGAAGTCTCTGTGGACTTCTGTGGGTGCTACGAGGGTGCAAATCGTGCTATTCAGGTGCTACGATATGGGTGGTTTCCAGCAACTCCTCGCCAACCAAGGACTGCTGCAACCTTGATGGTTCTCCGCCACTTTCAAATGCATTCATTTGAATCAAAATGCTCTGGTTTTGAATTTTACCAGTCCCTTACACGTTTGGGGGATAACACTGGGATTAGGCCTGCTCGGGTAAGTTCCAAACATAAATATGAACAGTAGCTGTGCATTCACTCATTGTACTTGTTCCAGGATCGTCTCCGTAGCTTTATGACAATGATACGAGAGTACCGGCATATCAAAACATTAAAACGTGCTGGTCGTGCATATGATGAACGTGGAATCATTGGCACAAAGCCAGGAGAATGTGCTGTTCTCTGTTCTGCCTGTCCACAACCTGGCCGAAACATGCCAGCTGGCTGGGATACAAGGCCAGAGAAGGAGAGGTATGTGGTATATTTTGGTTAGCAAACACAAACTGAGAATTTATTGAAGGTGGCTAAATCGTCTATTTCTTGCAATGGATGCCAATTTCCGCCTCAAGAGACGTGTTAAATCCAGTGAAAATGTTGACCCTAGTCTGAACAAAGGGTGGGCATATTTTGTGGATCATGAGCCATACATGGAACACATCCAACAGTTCAGTGATCAGTCACAAGCTGTAAGTTCTAGCATTGGGCCCTCCAATTTAGCTGACCAGCTTCTAGAAAAGCACATGTTCCAGTCATAGTGCTGTTAATAATAATAGACTATCAGAGGGCTTCTCAGTCAGTGGTGTGGGTTCTGTGGGGTGTGCAAGACATGATTGTATGAGACCTTGTGCTATTGGTGATCTTCAAAAGGGAGAACGGTGAGCACTTCAGTGTTAAACTCTTTGATTTAATACCACTAAGTGCTGTTTAGGTATGCAAACATGGATTACCTCTTTCTTTCAAGCCTTAGTCAGAAACAGCTTCAAGAACTCATTGACATTGTTCTTTCCTATGATATTGCTTGTCAATGGGCAATCAATCTTGTGGCTCGTATGCGCAACTATTCCAAGTCTATCCAGATGGATGAAGCCAAGATCAAATCTATCACCTATCTTGTACCCAAATTTCACCTTCCAGCACATATCAGCCGTTGTCAAACTCAATATTCTTTCAACCTTCATAAATGGGTTGGAAGGACTGATGGTGAAGCACCAGAGCGTGGATGGTCTCACATTAATCCAATTGCTCTAAGCACTTGTGAAATGGGACCAGGATCCAGGAGGGATACCCTTGATGATCATTTGGGAGATTGGAACTGGAAAAAGACTTATACTATGGGTGCAGTATTCTCCTCTCTGATAATCATTTAGACTTATCCATTTGAGCAGGTGCCACACTTCTTCGACGAATTATTGTTGCTGTTTCAGAAAGTGCAAACCAGACCATACTTTTCCATCGTTTTGACTTGGGACTTCGAAGCCAACCAAAATTGGAGAAATTGCTAAGAAAGTGGGAGAAGGAGTTGATAACTTGGGAAAATGATAGGGATCAATCAAACCCTTTTGAAGAGCGGGTGAAAAGTAAGTGTTTTTGACAATCATGTATTGCTGGTTATTTATCCATTCTTTCTAGAGCCATCTCAAGATGCTGTTCGTCGTGCACTGGCAGAAGAAGATAAAAAAGCTCAGCAAGCAGGGAAGCTTTATGCTCTTCACACCTTGTTCTCAGCCAGTGAATTTATTGCTGTTGGTCTGGATCTTGAAGAACAACAGTGAGTCTGTTTTTCAGTATTGCCAGGCTTTTCTGAGTGTTGTCAGACGCCGTTTGCAGATTGATTTCAAGTCTTTGGGCCTTCATGTCACTAATGCACAAAAGTCAAAGTATGATACTAAATGCAATGGCCTACACCGACGGATGGTTCAGTGGGCAGAAGCTCAAAGGTTCTACATGCCAAGTACTGATCCTTTGTTCCAGGATCAGGATATGGCTTCTGAACCTTGGGATTTACCCCTCAACCTTCCATCTTCCCTTTCTCTATCTCTTCCATGCGATCCCCGTCTTCAAGACCTCGAATGGCGGCTCAGAGCAGCTCAGGCTTATACTGCTCTTGATGAGCTACGACGATCACTTCGACTTCGAGCCTATCTCTACATTGACAAGGATAAATACTCACGGGGCCAGGCTCAGAACACTCGGTCCAATACTTTGATTCAAGGCTCAAGTGCCAAAGTCTCATTTGCAGCAGCCAAATACAGAATAGCTCGACTTGCTATTGCAGCACTATCCAACAATTATTCAGATACTACCTGGGAAAGAGAATTTCCAGTATTGGCAGACACAGATATACGATCCCTCCAGGTGGAACCAGACACAAACACAAACAAGGAAAAGAGGAGGAAAACAAGGCCTTCTGAAGGAAAAAGAACAATCTCTTGGATTTGGGGGGTTTTGAGTGATAATGATAGTTCACTTGATAATGAAGAGCTACAGGATGGTAAGTGAATCTACTTTGTTTTGGGCTTGTTACTAATGTCATAACCCTTAAGATCTTCGTATAGAGTGGTGCAAATCACGAGCCCGAGCCAAGAGATGGCAAGAAGAAATTCTACTTCTCCAAGAAGAGATGAAGCGAGTGTTGCTGTTTTTGGAAAATGAAGCAACAACTTGGAAGTCAAGAGCAGCATTTCAGCAAGAAGAAAGAAGCACTAGATCAGAAGGCATGCATGCTTATGCATTTCAGCAAGCCATGTTGAGAGAAGAGTTGAAAGCTCACTTTCAGACAATGTGGAAGGGTGTAGATGAATTGGTCAGGTTGAAGGGAAAAGTTGAAGAAACCAGCAGAAAGACAAGTCCACCAATGCAGACAATTGATGAGGAAGATGAAATGATGGATTGTGCAGAAGATGAAGCAATGGATTGTGCAGAAGATACCTAATTAATGGACTTAGTTGCAACTATACATTGAAGGTTATTTATTATCAATTGACAGAACATATTCCAGAGATGAAGAAATCTGCAAAGTATAAACAGTACTGACAAGTCATCCAAGTTCTCTGAGTAATCTATTTCCACAAGTGTATGAATTCCAGATAATTATGTACTACTTTATCCAGCACCTGGTGCACCAGCTGGGTACTGGGTGCTATACACACTCTAACTATCAGGTCTCAGGGTTGTGGTTGTTGTAAACTTTGTTGGTAATTAACCATTTCTTCATCCAGTGTTTGATAGACAGTGATAATAGCTAGTTGATTCAATGGACAATGGTTTGCAGTTCCACCCTTATTCCTTGGATTAGTGTATGTGTACCACCTATAGGTTGGCTCTTCTGGATGAGGCTAAACAAATTGACCAAGGAGTCTGGGTACCAAGTTGTATCTGAATTGATGCTTCTACCATGGTTTTTGAATGCTACAAATAGTAGTTTGTAAGGTTACCCATACTCATTGGGTGTGTGTGCAATTGATCTACAAGTCTGTGACTATCACAGGTAGAGGGATTATATCTATCCAGGGTTGACTGTAAGTGCATGGCAATGGAACCCTGATGGATGGTGATTTACAATCCTACCAGTGCTTGCTGGACTGGAATTAGTAATTTGACCCATAAGTGTGAGGGATAGGTAACAAAACTCTATGTCACCCATAGCTAAATGAAATATCCAGATACTGACCTGTTATGGTTGTCAGATTCTATGGATGGCAGTTCACAATGTTACCTTTGTTCACTGGGTGAGCATCTGTAATTTGTCCATAGGTTTGTGACTACAATTGG
>ML208833.1:0-16311 GCA_004369065.1 Pluteus cervinus
GATCCTGGCTCAATCTGGGGACATTACCGGCAAGAGGCTAGAAAAGTCAACCTCAGACGAAGAATGACCCTGGTTCAACAACCAAGTAAATAAGATGCTTATTTGAATTGAGAATCTGCTTACAACGTAAGTTCCCATTAGATGGAGACTTTATGAAACTCAAGGCATCATCGACAAAGATGGATGGGATTCATAGCGCTGCTGATTCTTGGCGGAAACTCGAAGCTTGACTCGGCCATGGACTGCGTAGAACGTTATCCTGGTAACCAAAGAGACGGGAAAGTACTGACAGAGAGGACGAAGTAGAATTGCCCAAGACTGACTGGCCCCCAAGCACGCAAATAAAACCCGTAACCCAAATAGCCTTAAGGTTTTGATACACACGAAGCAGCAAGTTGCTATCTCGGAGAACTTGGTCTGTGGCGCGCGTGTTATGAGCGGCCTCCCTCTTGAGAACTATTTCCATATAACTTACCGATCCGATCGAGGAGATTTGTGAAGTTTGCTGTTCCAGCCAGCTGAAGCCCTGTGTAGTCTCAGAAAAAGTGTTGGGTTCCGTGGCGATGTAGATTTGCAGAAGGGCACAAGCCATGTCAATATTAATATTATTGATCACGCTGGGCACGTAGATCAGTTCACATTGCGCAAAAGGCCAAAACAACCAATTCTTCTTCCCGTTCCTTTGGATTTGCAAAGTGTCAGTGCTCATACAACTGCTGATTGGGAAATGGGAGGCGGGACGAGATGATTTTAGACAGGCCTGTTGGTTGACTGACCCGCCGTGGGAATGCCCGCCAACCCATTTCCGCCTGGCATTGGCAAGCGCTCGACGTGCACACCGTTTCTTTGGGGCCAATCGCACCGAGGCTGACAAATATAACGATTAAAATTATCACGTCTTGACATGGTTGCACCCGCATTTACCATCACGCCTCCTTCGCGGCCACAAAAACAACTCTGAACTATTCATCTGACGCCGTCAGCCCGGGCCTCTCGTGAACGTACTCCGCTTTTGGTTGTGCCACGCACGTTTGAGTCTCAGGTTGTGCCGAATTTAAATCTCAAATCAGGCCTAGCGCATATCCACGGTCAACTACGCGACCAGCGAAGCTATCCACCCCATTCCAATCACCTCGACCTTCGATATCCCTTAAGTCTCTCGCATAAGCACTCCGAATTCGGTCGTACCAAGCACATTTGAATTTGAGTCTCAAGTCTTTCCCGACATCTATTCAAGGACACCTATCCCACATACATGATCAGTTTTCCCCCGGTACAGGTTCAATTGATCTTGAATCACCTGTTCCCTCCAACGTCGCTCCATCGAGGTTGAGACGCGTTCCCAGCAGAAATATCCTCGCAAATACCAGATCTGCCGACGGATAAGTGTTGATTGAGGCTGAAAGCGCTGAATATATGCGTGTTGAAGTCCTAGCATTCGTCGAATTCGCAGACCATAAAATGTTGGGGAGAATCCTCACTATATGCAGCTCATGCACCGAGTAGAAGTCCTTCAGAAACAATTGATTCAGCTAGAGACAGAAACGACTCGGTGAGCATTAGGAGTTCTATCTCTATGACTGGCTCTGAGCGTTTATGTTTGATAGTTATGCATTTGACAAACTTGTTGGTTGACATGTAGCCACCAAGGCCAACTAGTCTATCTTTGTATGAAGAGACCGTCGACTATACGTTGAGATATACATCAATGGAATAAGACGTTTAAGTATTGTGCCCACTCTGACCCAGGTCCTCAACATGCAGCCACGCCAAGAAGACTCCTTATTCCTCGATACCGACCACCACCGTTCTGACCTTGAGCATCTCCAACCAAGAAAGGCTCCATCGGCGCGAGCACACGTACGCTTAGGGCTTCAGACTTAAACCCTTGATCACTACTATCTATCCCCTCTGTCTCAACACCCAGAAGGCACCCTGCTCTCGGCGCCGACGCCTTCGACCACTACCATCCCCTACACTTGTTCCTCGAGCGCTACCAGCACTCTTTCGACAACGACCATCTCCCTTTTTCTTTCTGCACCCGTCACACCGGCTCCTCACCTTCCACCTCTCCGCTATCAAGACCGACCTTAGCAAGCAGCCAGTTTCTGCGCCGTTTCTTCAAATGATCTTCAGTCTTATCTTGTAAGTTTCCCTTCGTACCCACTAGTCCCATCAACACCTGTGCCATGTAGATTCGTGCCGTTCGTACGTGTGAGCCTGTGGGCGCAGCGCTCTGAGGGCGTTGAGGAGTGGTTGGCGGCATGTATTGCCGATCTTGTACGGGCATGGTGCGTACAACCTTTCTCCTCGACTCCGTTAATTCATGCCATCTCCTCAAGGTTTGGGCAGCATCCTATGGCCGACGCGGCCCAGCGTCTCTGGTTTTACTTCACGGATCTCATGCACACTTTGTAAATCCTCTCATTATGCCTTTCTTTCGTCCCCTTAACCTGTTCTGATAACAGAGCTGTCATCAAGGTTGCCCTTGGGATTTTCGTGTGGCGACTTACCACCGACCTTATGCGTCTCGACGGCGAGCCTAATGAGCTTGACCTTCAATGAAGAAAATGGTATATCGTAGCTAACTATTATCTTCATCCTACTAATGGATGGACCTTGAATAGGATTTTGAGGTCGAACAGAAGACGATTCTAGTTTCTTGGACGAGCATATTGTAATGCCAATGCATTCAATAACGGTTATAGGAAGCATATAATTCGGCCATGGCCCGTAAAAGCACGCTCAAAAGCTAATTTTCGCTTTGTCAAGCTACCCGTATGATGACCAACTTGAAGTTCCTTCGGCCTTTATGAATTCTTGTTTCGCTTTTATAAGGCAAGCGTACCGCCACCAAGTATATTCAATGTTCATAAAGCCTATGCCACTTTTCTAAGGAACGTGCAAGGCGAGCCCAAGGTAAGTTTGGAATTTTAAAGTGGCTGACTCTGGAGAAGGCAGAGATATGTCACTAAAGCACGATATACTTTGTATAGGCAAGTAAGAGTGAATATCGTTCTTAAAGCCCTTCCGAGGTTTCGCAAGACGTTGTCAAGACACACCTTAAAGACTTGGTCATTTTCCTGACGCTGAAGGGGTCCAGTCCCTTAAGGAAGATAAACGCCACCGACGTGGCCATTTTCCGGCTGTCAACGTCGGGGTAATGCACGGTAAGGGCACACAGCACCCAATCAACATCCCCACTTTGTCCTATACCGACATAATTCAACGTCCAGCGCCTAGCCGCGTTTTCTAGCGTTGGGTAACCTGATTGTATTGCAGCTTTTATCCTGCTCATTCCTTCGACCTTTCTTAGTGGCCTTTCAGCATTGGTCTCCCGACATTATTGATTACTACAGAGACCGTTTGGACCGGCTCTGGGGGGAACTCACGTCCAATGGCGGGAGTCCACTGAAGAAAACTTCACGCACCATATACGTCTGCCGCGTTTAATTTTGGGCCGCAAGTCTGTATCTTCAAGCATCGGGATTATTTCAACCGCCCATCTGGTCTATGCGCCGTCCAGGCGCTTGGTGACTTTGACCATACAAAGGGTGGCCACATCATCCTTTGGGAGGCGGAGATTTTCGTTGAGTTCCCTGCCAATTCTGTCATCCCCATTCCTTCCACCACCATCACTCACTCGAACCTTCCTTGCCAGCCGGGCGAAACAAGGATCTCGTTCACGCATTACTGTGTTAGGGATTCCCAGCTGAAGCAGGAGGACCTTGAGCTTTACACGCAGACTTGGGAGCATCGGAAGCATCAGTGGGAACAGGGATTAGCACTATTTCCCCGTCTTGAAGATTTGACATCTCAGTCATGTACGAGATAGGTAGATATATTGTTTGAGGAGAGCTATTTCATGCGCAAGGTAGTCTGCATACCTATACATAAATTGTTTGAGCTCTCCTAAAGATTCGTTGACCTCAAAACTGTTTGGAATAAACGTCTTGCCTGCAACGCCGATTACATGGGCAGCACGATGGATGGATTGAAAGTGAATCACTGATTGAACGCGCTTTCCGTTCGTTTCACGGGAAACCATTTATAGCCCTATTGAATAGGATGGGGCATCTCCCTGGGAAGACTTGGTTCGGCGCGGAATACAGGAGAGCATAATAGCCATGGAAGTTGGGTTCATGAGACCAGATTAGGTTCGCATCCCGGTGCATCGACAAAGAAAACTCTTTGGACATTTTTAAGAAGAGGAAATAGTTTGGCATTTTGGGGGGGATTGATATGTTTTCGAGCTAAAAAAAAAAGGAAAATGTCATAGCGCAGTCGCATCGGAATACTACTAGGGCAAAAGTTATTCGACACTGGAGCCCACTTACTAGCGTAGGGGAAATAAGCGATGGGCATGATGAGTCGGACCAGAAATTGGACTTCGCGACACTTTCCGTTTGAAGTTAAATCCGACCAAATCTAACAGACTCGACTTGCCACCCAATCGCGATGGCCCACATATCTATACATGCACAACATAGAAACTTCAACAAAAAAGCTGATAGACGCCGGCAAAGGAAGGTAATGAGATCTAGAAAGACAGGCTCAAGATGAGTCCCAAACAAATACGTTCTACCAGTCTCAAGTTAAAATTCGCAAGAAAAATGGCCGCTTCGAGCTCACTGGCGCTGACGATCCTAAGTACGTTCACGCGACGCATATAATAACCTTCACAAGAATGATCAATGACGCTCAACTTGAAGACTGTATTCATTCTTCTCGTCTCCCTCCAAGGCACCAGACGGCATATATGAGAACATCCCAATCGAGATGGCTATTGGCAGTGGACGTTGACCGACGCTGAATGTCCTTCATAGTAGAGGTGATCATCGAACGAGGCCACATTGCTATATGTTTGAGACTCATCATATCATGGCACCCATATGCGACGAGATCCGGGAGTAGGTGTGGGACCGCATACTGGGTACGACTCGTCAAGAAGTCCCGCAGTTCCGGGTCATCCGGGGCTCCAGCTTGACTACTGCCTACAGGGCGTTGGATCGGATGGGGTGATGGTGCGGGTGGAGGTGGAGGCCTAGATGTCGAGCTATTGGAGGTAAGACCGCCGCCCGAGGTTTGGACCGACTGGTGTGGTCGTACGATTGGGTTGCCGACACCTCGACTCTGTGATGGAAGGCTACTACCACCGGAGGAATCATGCATACGGGATCGTGAACTTTCGTCATTGGTTCTCGTGGCCATATTATCCTGCACAGCCTGAGCCCTCCTTTCCCTAGACCAGGTGGAGGTGTACGGATGCTGCATTCGACTGATAGTATTGGTCCGCGTGCCTGTAGGTTGGCCGACATGACTGGGGACATTGTGACGTTCAGCGGTGGGTGGGGATGGCGCCTGACCGGTGGCAAAACGAACTTGTGGTCTGTTGCCGTTCTTCGCGAGCTTGCGTCGCCCATCGGCCTGTTCAGACATGATTCGGTGGATAAGGTATTTTCGGAGCGCCACTTTCCCGTCGTCTCCACTGAAGTAACCCGGCTTTTCGTCGACGATCTAGCACGAGTTTATGGCGGTTCCATAAAATGTCCAGGTCAAAAACTTACCAGGTTCACAAGTGTATCAAGGGATTCCTGGTGCATTGGAGGTAGTGCATTAGGAGAAACATCGATAAGTTTGTACATCTTCGCGCCCATATAGCTCTATTATCTGTGTGAATGTCTGCTTTGTCAATTGTTTTAAACAAACTTACTCTCAATTCCTCCCATTGCCCCTCTTTCTGCTCCGTGTCTAGCCCGAGAAATTCTTGAAGGTTTTTGGGCATGACAGCAGAAGCGCTCGATTTTGTGTGGGGAGACAAGAATTAGATATGGTCAAGGCCTGGCTCATGACAACCATTTGTAGATGTTTTGTAGGGTGACTCGTGGTGCCCGCCCCCGTTTCTGTTGAAGCTTGTAACAAGTCGCGGCGACTCCATCTAGAACACGAGGAGCAGAGTCTTGGCATACGCAGCATATTCGAAACAGGGGAATCGTGAACCATGAGAAGCCCGGTTGGCTGTGGTGAAAAAGTTCATCTGAACTGCAGTATAACTGCTAAATCCAGGTAGCGACGATATGAATGCGGTGATTAGGGGTTGAGTTCGGCGGATTTGGGAATGATTCGCCAGACCACAACCCGAGAGTAATCACTGGCCACAGTGACCTCCCAGCAGGAACGAGATAACACGTGAAATGAGGCAGATCTGGGAATTATTTGCCAGATCATCATAACCCAAGATTGATCAGTGACTTCCCAGCCAGGAGTGGGGGGGTGGAGGACTAGATCTGGGACTAATGGCAACAATGACAATCCGCTCGGAGTGGAGATCCAACCAAGAAGCCAGCGTCTCCCAAACCAGGAGGAAGTAAATTCAAAGGTACGAGAGCAGCCAAGCCGGCAGCGGTAATCTGGACTTCAGTATAACCACCCCGTCAAGATATATCAGCGCCAACGGCGAGAAGGGAGGTGAATCAGACGACAGTATTATTGTCGCGTCTGATAGAAGAGGAAATCTAAAATCTGATCTTGTTCCCACAAGCTGATCGGTGAATCGGGGATCGATGATCATCGGATTACTCTGTGACTCGATGTTGCAAAACGATGACCGATGCCTCAGGCCTCAGAAATTATGGTAGCCAAAATGATAGTCAACCAAGTAAGAATGAACGAGGCCGAGGAACGCACCAGCAATTTAAAAGTGATATACATAACTATTGGCCCGTCAAACAAACATATTTTCCAGCAGAGAGCTCGAGAGCAACGTCAGGGTACAAGAAAAAAATCTATACTAACTTCGACGTGACATTTGAGATCACGGTATTCACAGTTACACAAAGAGGCGTTGCAATATTGAGGTCTTAAAACATGTCGGCCCATGGTAAAATTAAAGGTAATTGGGCCACATCGCGGCTTCGTCGAGCAAAGGTGTCTCTGTTTCTTAACGAGTCAGTGGTGCGATCCGTGACCGAGAGACAATACTAAACCTTCTATTTTCCCCTTCAACCACATACCACGGCGTTAAAGTCGCTTGACTGCAGGTCGACGGCCAGACTTCCTGCCTCGAGAAGTGGCAGAGCGACCCGTGCGCTTTTTCAAGTTGGGGTTTGACACGATCGCCTTCCGCGTCGATGAAGAGGAGTGAGAGGGAGTAGAGCGCGTCCTCACATAGGAAATGGGAGCAGGGGGGAACGCATCGATGCGGGACTTCTTGATTCGAGACCTGGTGATCATGGCAAATCCCAGATCGCCATTACGGTGGACTGGCTGGTGGGGCTCTTGGGAAAGGGAAGAGCCTACAACCAGGGCAGGGTACTTGTTTCTGGGAGCAGGAGGGGGAGTGGCCAGAGGAGTAGGTTCTGATGGGGGGCCTACACTGGCAACGTAGGAACGGCTCGAATGTCTGAGGCCTCGCTTTTGGGTGTGGGAAGGCATCTGTTGAAAGGCCGCGAGAGTATTCACACTGGCAGTGGCAGGGAGTTGAGCTGGGCTTATGGGCTTCATTGGGTTGCGGGAGAACAGGATAGACTACTATCCACCTGCAGTGTGAGGTTCACATAAAGACAACTCTTCACCGTAATGGACGGCGCTCCTGGTGAATCATTTTGGGGTCGCGGTGTCAAGTTGGTGTCGAGATACGCCACGAAGTTCCTCGTCTCCGGTCAGGGTTGAGAGGAATTGCCTTCGATCCGCGTTTATTATTACAATTTCATCGCGATAGGCCCCTATGACAGGCGTGGGAACTTGCCCAGCGAAGTGGCAAGTTTTGTGGGTTCTTGTGGGTCCACACAGAAATACGTCTCCCAGAGTCATCAGAACAACGATGGGGATCTCTAGCCCATTCCTAGCTATCTTGAGATTTTCATATTGGAATACAGCGAACGATATCTACGCCAGATAAACAAAACATCGCGATCGGACTTAGCCTGCTTCAAGGTGATGGCGCCATGTGTCTAACTAATATATAAGGATGACGCTCAAAGAGCCTCGGGTCAATGCAAGCAAGTTTTCGTAGAGCACGAGGCCTGGGTACGTCGTCGAGACAAAAATTGGATTAAATCGGTGGCGCAATTTCGCAAGATGGATACGGACGAAACGAGTGGGACAAAGTGTGGTGAAGAAACGAAGATGTAAATCGCGGGAATACTGACAAGAAACGGCGTCCGATCCCACAAAGCGACTCTGCCAAGCCCTTCAGTTAGAAAGACTGCAGAGCCCGTGTGCTGCAGCCAGTGTTTCAGGTGATCGAGCCCACTCGAGGGTTCGCCTAAGGCGCATTGTTGGTAGGGGAAAATAGAAGGGATGTGGCGAGGGTATGCGAAGTTTCATGCTCGGGACAACACAGTCCTGAGAGGGAAAACAAATTTGCAAAGCGGAAGGTTGCAAATGCTTCAAAAACAATTCTATGCTCTGGGGGGTAGTAGCTGCGGTTGAAATTTCCACTGCACGCTTTGGACGGCGTTCGTTCTCTCGTGTATGCCGAAACCAGTTTATCACAGCTGATCGCTCCCTGTTATTCAAGATTAGCCAGAAACCATCAAGTTGCAACAGAATCACATACATGCCAAGAACTTCAGAAATCGCTGTATACTCCTTGGGCGATGGGCATTTTTTGTGGTCAAAAACCAACCAAAGTAGCGTCCTCTGAGTCAGGGTAGTGCTAGAGCGGACGAGGGCTTTTGGGTGCTGATTGGGGTTTGACTTGGGCATCGGGCATGGTGCTCTCATTCAGAGCGCAGGTATGTGCTTATATACACGGCTTACCTGCAACGATCGGGCCCTCGAGCTTCCAGCGGCTGCCAGGTTCAGCCGTGGCGGCAGAAAGACATAACAACTTGGTACCGGACACGAATCTGATAGGACGAGTCTCGCCTCAACGACCAGAAGCCACATGCCGCAATTGTCCATGGGAGCCCGTTGGTCGTCATAGAGCATAATGAAATGGAAGAGAGCCTCGACATCTCGGCCGATGTTGCAATTGACCAGTTGTCGACACAGAGAAGCAAGGGCCGCAAACGAAGTCGAGGCACAATTTCCAACTGGAGGAGTCGCAGCCTGAGCCCTTCGTTATCCATGCCTGCTATACTATAGCTCTAGACCTTCTCCACTCATCACGTTCTGTAGGTATCCATGAAACGAAGAGAACGACTCGAGAACCCCGAAAACCGCCAAAGGCGATGGGCGTGCAGGGCAAAGAAACACTATTCTGTAATTCCGTGTCTTCGCCAACATTCAGTAAACGCTGAGGAATAAAATTGGTACTTTGGAGGAAATGTAGTTTGGAACCCTTCTGCACTAGCTTCAGCCAGAGCACTGCATGTCGGCGAAAGTCTGCCCACTGCGCGCATTAGCAAATGTTGTCAAACTTTGCGTTTTGATGGTTCTGGATCCTTATATACACATGAAATAAGAGCCGAAGAGAAAGTTGGACTCGAGCGAGTTTAGCAGCTGCCAGTAAGGAGAGAGGGGTGACCTGGCCCAGTGACGAAGGAAGCTCGATCGAGGGAATCGAAATGAGGATTGGCCGACGACGCGTTACATAAATCAGGCAACTTGACTAAACACGTAAAGTAAAAGTATAGCTATAGCAATACCATACCATAAAAGACATCACATTCGGGCTCCATGATAGCACCCATGTGAGAGGCCAAGGTCGCTTTGGCTTGTTGAAAAAGCCGCAGAGATGACGAAGGGACGTGGACAAGGAATGATGGATTAATATTGATGATATCGATGCCGTGGCGACGTGCTGAGACGGTACGCCGAACCGCCATGGAAGTGTTTCTGAAGATTGATAGGCCGGCAAAAAAGGCCCCGATGAGAATGTCGACTGGGCTATTATTCCAAGGAAGATATCGGCCAGGGTTCCTGTGCTAAAATCTCAATGATACCTCTCGCAGGTAAGGCCTGGCATCCAAGCTTACAGTACACGGATAAGTGGTTGAAGAAATGATAAGGTTGGCACGATGCTCGTTTCCATTTGCAAGAACAAATAGGGGAAGCAGAAATATGTAGGAAGGGGATAGCAAAAGTAACTAGGGGGTTTGGAGATAGGAAAGAGGTACTACGCTCAGGTCGTCCTTTTCATGCTGATAAAAGCGTGGGTGTAGTTACCGCCAAACCGCGACGAACTTCGGCGAACTTCAGTTGTATTGGCAGACGCAGCATGAGGGTCAGGAAACCTCGAGCCTTTGGTAGACTCCTGGAAGTCGTGGTTGCCTCGACATTCTGCAGGAGGCACAGCTAACACCAATGCAATCAAGAATGAGCATATGGTTGACGGATATCGATGAGAGCATACCATTGCTGGGCGGCACACCGTTAACCCTGTCGCCACCAACGGTGGGGCTTATCGCACCAAAGCCCTCTCCATCTAAATCGATGCTGATACCTCAGAAAAGTCGTCTGAACAGAAGAAATGATGCGTACAACTCGAATTCTGCTCAACGGGTTGCAATTCATCACCTTCAATCACCACTGCGGCAGGAAAAGCGGCGAGGAGAGCAGCCTTAATAACTTCGGGTGTAAGAGGTCCGGGTGTAAAAGATCCATCTCCGCTGGCTATAGCTGGCGGTGTAGCACTTGCTGGAGAGACATCGGGACAAGCTGCGCTCGTGGAGAATTCCAGCGTTCCAAGGCAGTTCAATGAAGGCGGGAAAACTGCGAATGAAGCTTTCGTAGCGACGGCGTCGAATGGGGATGGCGAGGTCGCACCGTCAAAAGGTACATCAGCCATGACAGCATCTGAGAGCGACAGTTCGTCCTGTGGAGGGACTGTCTCCAGGGTTGGTATAAGACCGTCGACAATATGAAAAAAAACTTACGAGGGTGACGATTGTCAAGGTAGTGGTGCATGGCGGAAAGCAATGGCTTCCAGGACTCCTTGGAAACTGCGCGATCGTCGTGTTTTCCGTTGACACCCATTACACTGTCATGAGATAGATGAACATGCAATTCGACATAGAGACGAAAATGAGGCCACAACCGTCACATACCACGCGCTCTTGCGTCGGAGCCCATGGTCAAATGCGCCCAACACTAGCACGACGCCTTTGCCATGCTTGCGTTGTCCATCGTTTCCGAGGGTATCATCCAGAAACTTCCGGATATCATCCTCAAGGTGTTCGCGATCCCTTTGCGCGAGTATGCATTAGTAACTGGATAGAAGGTGTAACGAAACGTACGCAATGATCTGAAGTTCTTCGTTGTGCCCTTCAGTGAGCTGCTTGTATTTTCTATTCTCTCGCTCAGGAAGCGCCTTAGAACGTCGAAGAAGGATCCTGGTTCGGATGGGGAGATTCGACGCCGTGGTCAGGCCCTTATCTGAGTCATGGATCCCCGTGTTCATCTCCAAGTTGAGAAAGTGGATTCGTCGGAAAAGGGTGAAGTATGAGTACTTGTCCTCCTACTTCCAGGGGCACAGGTTTGCTCAGGCTGATATAATGATATATCGGTGGAATCTTACGTTGGATTGTGCTTGGCCACGGCACCTAGTGTCCATTCTACATCAAATCTCTTCAGCAGATTGGCTCACCTCCGTTCTCACTTCCCTTGTCTGCTCCAAATCCGAGGGGCACACCGGAACTGTCCCATCGGCATCTTAACGCATTGGGGTCGATATCCATGTCAGAGCAAGACGCCGTTGGCGCGAAGTAGCCCAATCCACAGAATAGGCGAAGTACGAAATCGCGGGGTTCCCGGAATTATCACAGTCCCAGAGGTCAGGTCTGTCAGGCGTAACGCTGGCTTCACATTCGGAAACTGTCGAAATGTTTCGCACATTTCTCTTTCGTCATAGAGGCGAGGAGTCGGCGACGACAAAACCATGGACTTGGGGTTGTGAGGCACTTTCCATGGCCCTTTTGCTGAGTACTATAGCAATCTTCTTGCGAAGGGCATACCCAAGTCTGTGCTCGTGCCTCGATATAGAACTCGGCTTTCTCCATAGAGCAAGCTGAGCAAGTTGACTTTGCCCCAACAAGGCAGACTCAATTACGCCCCCAAAACTTCTATTCGGGCTGGCCTCAAGGGGCCGGATCGAGTTGAAGCCACCGTGACTTCACCAAGATCGGCGACTAGCTTGACAATCGACATCTGTCAAATTAGGAGCTGGGTATTGAGAGAAAGGCGGTCTCAGGGCGGTGCTTTCGTCCAAGGTTGTATATAATAGAGATCTGTACCCCCAAGTATGCCCTACTTAGCCCAACAACCCCCTGTCGACATTCCTCTCACGCACGATGCTCAACACAGTACAAGCAGCATACGTCCTCGTAATACGCACTTATGCTGAATGCTGGGCCTTATATCCCAACACTCCTAACGTCCAGAGTTGGTTACAGCTCCATGACTTCGTTCAAGTGCGGTTCTCTGCTTTTGTTCATATTCAATCCTTTATTTACATTGGGGTTTCAAGGCCCAGATATTTGTGTCTCTCAACGCATTTCCGATACGCCCAGAGATCCCCGAGGTTATTCAAAATGCCATGGAGTTTCGAAGGAGCCTGAATGGTCGGGGACCATCGCACTCATCATCCGGGCCCGGGACGTGCGATGCGGGGGGCGTGCACCACTTCACGACGTGGTCGCCGAGAGAGTCCTTCTTCGCCGGAGAGTCGCCTCAAAACTCCGAGCCATTTTCTGACATTGGTTCCGCAGAAGAGGTCTTGCAAGAGATCCGTTTAATTAGTTCGATAGATCTCCAGTCCATAAAGGTGTCTATCGACCAGGTGCGAGGGCATGTTGTTCAACAGGCCGCCGAAATGCAGGACAGTTTTGAAACATGGCAGGCGAGCGGTGCGCTCGTATCAGAGGCCATGACGTTCTTACAACTTCAGACCCTGTTTACGTTCTGAAAACGTCCATTTCTTGCATTCATTAGCTCTTCTGCTGAGTAGGTTTCTTGAAATTAACTTGTATGAGAATGTGCCCGTAAATTTAGAACTTTTCTTGCATTTCATTTGGGTGCCGTTTGGGCCAACGCATGGACGAAGGCTGCCATATGAACCGCGGTGGATGGTATCAGTGTGTTGAGGATTCAAGGACAAGTCCCACCAACCCCTTTGAAATGGAAGGCGGTTGGGAGAGAAAGATGCTGGAGCAACTCCGGGAGATACTACCGATGGTGAAGCTAGTGAAGCGGTGGGACACCAGAGCCCGTAGGAGATTGTCCAGGAAATTCTGATTCTCTGTCCGTCTGGCTGATCATCGATCATCAATCATGAGCGGCGCATCCCCGAAAATCTCAGGGAGAAATCGGTGGCACATTTCCTCACAACCGTCTATCCCATATGATGAATAGAACCAGAATGGTGAGTGTAGTCTTAGCGGCGACAAAGCAGGACACACTACGTGACCTTGTCTTTTCTCCTCCACGTCGCTGACATCCGGACAGCTCCCTTAAAGCTCAGCCCACACGTTTTCGATCCCACCCGCCACTCCTTTTTGCCAGCTTTTGCGTTGGGGAGACAGTGGGGAACTACTGTAAGTTTAGAATTGCTTATCATGATGCTGGCTTTCCCGCCCACCCTCGCGTTTTGTTCCCCACCGTTCCTCGTGCGCGCCAAGGTCCGCTGGACCTTCCCCCGCCGTCCTTCTACGCTATCGGAACCTCGATGTACCGAGCGTAAGAAGACACTCAAACATGGTTCATGATTTGCCCATCGTCGTAATGTGAATTTTTCTCGGCGAAAAACGAGAGGAGTATCTTGAAGATGGGCAACTGCCCCAGAATACTTGGCCCATGTTCAAGTACGAGTGACGAATTCAGTCTCTTTTCTGAGACCTGAGGCTTTGAGAGCGGGGCAGAATAAACACAGTAAATATCCAAGGTAACTAGTGATGCTCGCATCGCGCATCCTCGCCAGATGGCGGGCCTCATCGACGCTCTGCTTGAGGTCCCTCCTTTCCCTTGATGCACTGCGTTGGATGTGCGTGTAAGGCTTGAGTTCAGGACCTTTTTTAAAACATCGAATTTGACGACCCGTCCTTGTGAGCCGCTTGACACTTGGTCTTTAGCCAGATGGCACTAGAACGGATCAGAAAGACGCCAACTGCAAGGTGAAAAGGGAGCTTACCAAAGTCGTAGGACGAACATAACGAAGGAGAGAGCGACAACAACTGAGAGGTGGCGACGATCGTTGTTGGAAGCGAGGAGACAGCCAGAGGACGAAGTTTTGTAGTTGTCAAATAAGCTCACGAGGATAGCAGGTCAGACCCGTAGCTGTCTAATATCATATCCATTCCAGGACGTGAAAGCAACCGCCCAACCCAGTTTTAAGGTCTTGGTGGAGGTACTTCCGAATAGGGACGGTTCTTGTCTGACCACCGATGTTGAGAGAGGTCCATGATGCGGCCTTACATGGTAAACTCTCAGGTGTTGTCTTGTGTACGCAGTGCGGGAGAGAATCAGAGTTATGCTCTTCGTCAAATGGGTAGAGGCAAAAGCATGAAGGACATGACATTGGGGCTGCGGGCGCCCCGGACAGTCTCAATAGACTTTGGGAACCGGCGACGTGCATACGAACCGCACGGCGCGGAATAAAGAAGATATTTCCGAGTATCAATTCAGTGAGTGCAGCTGCTCGGACTACAGGGCTGTCATGTGGTGGTCAAGAGCAGCACGATCGGCACTTGGAACAACTTCAAACCGAGTTCGGATTTCGTGTCCACGTGTTTCAACAGATAGTAAGGAGAAATCGGGTGGCGTTTGCGGCCTTCCAAGTCGAATGGTGGAAGAGTTGGGATAGAATGGTGTCACTGAGGGCATACGGGTTAGAAAGAGGCAAGTCGGACAAAACGTCCACTTCGTCCTGCCATAGCAGAAATCAGGGCACGCTGGTGGTCGTCCCTGAGGTGCTTCTCGTGAGTGCCGCGAGAACGCCTTCGCCCCCATGCAGACCAGTCAATGAATGTGTTATGCAGTAACTCTTGCAGGTGCACTGCACGCAATGAAAGAGGTGGACGCCGCTGCTAGTAATAGTTGTAACCGCAAACACAATGGCCACAAAGGCGCCAGATCCGGGCGTACTTGGACCATTCGGGGTGACAGTGCAGTTTGGATTGCGAGTCGACAGGGTTTACGTAAGCGGGGGGGTAGACCCTCTTACTTACGTAGCGGGAATCACAGGGGGTTTGTATTCATAGAATAAGTAGGTGGGGTGTAACACGGAAGGGTGTGGTATGATCACGACGAATAAGCACCCAGTTCTAGTCGGAAAAAAGAGAATGGCGCTGGCTGGGATTACAGGTGGAAACTTGCTGTGAATGGCGGATGGATCTAGAGCTGAGGGTCGAATACGGCTGTTTCCTCGTGTATTTGTAAAACGATGGAATTCGCCCAAAACCTTCAAGAACTGGACTTGGGAGGAAGGAACCAAGCCCACAACCAGAGATGTGTGGGGACGGCGCTCATGGCCATGGATCCAGCATCCTTCGGGATATTGACGGAGCGCCTGAGCCTGTTTGTAACTGGGTTTCTCCACGAATTCACAAGGTCATCGTATTGACATCAGGACTGATGCACCCAGATGGATACAGTACAATCTAAGGGGGGAGAGCACCCAGGTCTGGCCAAAATTGAAACCAGAACGGCGCTTCGTGCAACGTAACAACTGATGGCGGCTTGAGAAAGATCGGTAAGGTTGGGAAGTAGCGACCAAGTCCGGTGAGACATTCGAACCAGAACAGCGTTGGAAAACAGGAATCGGGCAAAAGAAATCAAGCCAGGAGCGCCTGATCATGCCACATACACCAGAAAACCATCATGAAGGCAAAGGAACGAACAGGAGCAGCTCAGCCTGGTCAGAACCAGGTTCAGCGCTATGATTGCGATTGTGGCCTCGCAGTCATGGAGAAAGGGGAGGATGAGAGTGTGAGATCCCCGCTGACGTTAGTGGTGGGTCCTCAAATGCGCGTGATGTGATATCGTTAGCCAATCGCGTTGCACCTCTATGCACGCAGCATCATTATCACCATCAGATAATGATATCAACTCTTTTACCTCTTCATCCTCTTCATCGGAATCCAAGACAACCGGCTTTCGTTTGCGCTGAGGCCATTGAATGCGTTTAGAACTTGCTCGCCCTTTGCCTTTGCTCTTCCTGGCTGCGTATTCTTCGTCGGAATCTACGTCCATGGGTTCACCAAGCAGATCTTCGTCAGCAGGCTCGAAGGCCGCTCGACTGAAGAGTTCAGCACCAGAATTGGAGAGCGGCAAGAGGGACCTAGAGTTCTCATCAGAATCTGCCTCAGTCTGACAGAGAACCAGGGGACTTACATGGCCTCTCGTCCACCTTGAACTTCTCTTGCTCCATCA
>ML208835.1:0-16243 GCA_004369065.1 Pluteus cervinus
GCAAAGCAGTGTTTAGATTCCATCCTGGATTCCGACCTCGTTCAGACCCCCTGGCACGACTGGTTTTGTATCTCATCAGGCATGACAACGCCGCAACAAACGCCAGGTCTGTACCGTGTTATTTTCAGAGCGCAATCGTTTGTTCTTATCCTGCGTTTCTGGTCTGCGTAGCTCCCTCAATCAGTGCTGCAATCCGACCAGAAATAATTCGAACCCCGATTTCTCCCTTCGACCCCCTCGACCCTCTAACTAAGTGGGTCGACCAACACGAATCTCCATTATCCCGATCCCGTGGCCTTTCGTCGATGCTTACTGCGCCTCTTGAGACAGTATTAAGGCCACCCATATCGTCTCCTTCGAGTCCTGCTCAAGCTCTATCCGCTATTCATCCCTCGTCACCCCGCGCTATAAGTGATCGTTCTGGAGCTGAAGAACCTCTCCCGTGCTCTCCCACCCCTTTGGGTCGAGAAGAAGATCGCCAGCTGGGATTCATATCACGTTTACCAGGTTCACCACGACCGCCTGCTGCATTACGACGATCCATTTCACGAGTATCATCCCTTCCACCGCCTACACCATCCCAACATGGTGATATCGATACGCACGACTACGGAGCCTCTGTACCTAGTAGCCCTTCAATTACAGAGCAGGCTCTCGAGCCTCATCCGCATGCGCCCATCGACGAGGATATCACCCCACCATCAAGCTATTCCCGTCCCCCACTCAGCGACAGAGAGCCCGAAATACCTGACGAGGAAATCAACGACATAGTGACCCCGGTCGTAAAGTCAGCGCGGGATTGCGAACAAAACACAAGGCCAAAGTCGATAAAGGGAACCAAAGTGAAATCTCGAAGAACAGCAGGATATGTGAACAAAGGACTGAGCGCCGAATCCAAGGGCGCTGATGCTGAAGGCGAAGCCGATGACGAAGAGGCCGAAGAGCCTTCCCGGAAGAAACCTCGAATGGAGATACCAGATCCACCGGGCAATGTACGTGACCTCTTAAATCCAGTCTCCGTTTATTATATTTCCCAATCAGACGCCTCTCCCTTCTGTTGCGATTGCGACGACCAGGCGTCCCCTTTTCCCAGAATCCGTCAATCCAGTCAAAATTCCGCCTGGTCCTACTCCATTGACACAGGCGTCAACGTCCGGCTTTCGAGTAAACTGCTCCGGTCCGAGGAGTGCTTGGAGCTCTTTGTTGACTTTTCGAAATGTGTTTGACGAACCAGTAACCATTCAACTTCCATTCCATGTGGGTTTTCCCCGCTTGATAAGAATATTTATAAATGTTGACGTATTCTCAGCATCCTGAACAGCAGGATTGGTTCGAAAGCGGATTGAAGATACTCCACAACACTCAACCCTTGTATCTCTCACAACACCCAACTATCCAGGGTTCTTCGTGTATCCGCCTCATGAGCAAAAGAGACTTTTCCAAGAAATGGAGGGACCATATGGCCGATTTTCCTAGGCAACATATCGTCGTCACTGGCCCAGATTGTGCTGAATATGGATTTAACGCAGAAGGGTTAGATACCGTCTTGCCCCATACACAAACCGATCTTCGTGAGTCTATTGTATAAAAACCCTTCGACTCCACTGACCATATCTCTCTAGCGGCAGCCACGTTTAGCGACCAATCCACACTGAGCGGACAATCTGACATGTTTCTGGCGTCCGCCCTGGCTATGTCCACCCGCGATTTCCAGGAGAAATCCCGGAACGGACAAATGATATCTTACACCGGCCCCAAGGTTGACGGTCCTGCCCCTCATCACTCCCTTTCCACTGAAATCTACGCCAATCGGATATATCTTTCAATATCCGACGACGATTTATATCACCCTGAATACTTCCGATGGGGTCACGCTTCGACAACGGGTTCATATCGTACATGGGATCGTAGCCAATGTGCAGGCTATTTCGAGTCGGTCGTCTGTGGTTCTCGTCTGTTCTTCGTGTCCCGACCCAAGGACGATTCCAAGGATCCCTCTCGGTTCCTATACGATCCAGCTGCCCTCAGAACCTCTGATCCAAATTCCCTCGTTTCCAATCACTGGGATGTCGAAGCCGTTATCGTCCCAGCTGGCTCGAAAATGTGAGTATTCTCGATATGCCTTGCTCGGTGAATACTTAGCCATAGATCGACAGTTACATCCGTCCGTTTACGCCGTATGCCAGCATTTCTCTAGCCCCTTCAATATCACACGGAGCTTTCTTTATCCCTTGTGCGATGATTGAGCGGGTCATCATTGGTCTCTACCAGAACTGGGCCACAACAGGGGTTACGTCGGGGCTTCACTTTGCGATAGAAAACGCTACTCGTGCAATCATCTGCTTGTGGAGAGCACACTTTATCGACCTGCTGACGCCCAAAACTCAACATATACCAGACCTTGAAACCCCGGAAGGCATCAGGCAGTTACTATGCATATGTTGCTATAGGGAACTTGTCAATATTTGCTGGAGCGACACATACGCAACGAAGGACTTCTCCAGAAACCTTTCCGTCAACAAGCGCAAGAGTTTCATCGAGGGCCGACAAATGGCGCGGGACCTCATGGCCTGGTTCTTAAGCGACTTCAAATTTTCCCCGAGCGACGGAAGTCACCTTGTGATGGTTGACGTCTACGACAGATACATCGCTGCCGTGCTGAAGGCTTTGTTGCATCAGGCGAAGGATGACGGGAATGGGAATATTCCCCATGGGCTCATTGAAGCATATGCGCGCCTGACCTTCCCGGAAGCCGATCACCACTTTTGGGACGCGTTTGGTAAAGTAGCCCCCAAGTACGATGGTTGGCTTGAAGGCACAATAACCCGCCGCGATCCAGAAGAAGACCGGGGAGGTAAGTCGAAATGTCTTTGGTATCCCTTTGAATAAACACTTTTTAGATGTTGAAGAATGCACTGGTTTCACAAGAGAAGATCGGATCTGGGAAAGTCTTGTCAAACCAGAATGGTAGACAACCCACCGCGTTTTCCTCGACGCTTGGTACATTGTATCATTGATTGATTCTTTTCTTGGACCGTTGCACTGCGCTCAGACTTTACACCACCGATCTGTCTTCAGGTTTACCAATCATTTGGGTGCTCTCTGTGACGTGTTGAAAGATAATTTATTTGAAAGGCATAAACGCCAGTATCGGAGTGAACGAATGGCATCCGGTACAGGTTTCTCGGATGTTTGACGTCAAGGTACAGGGGAAAGTGAGAAGAACAATATTCGTCTTGCTTTGTAGAAGCTATCAACGATTTGACGAAATGAACAGGATGCGCGCGGCGAGTCTCAGTCAACCTGGTTCTTGACATTTTTGCAATAGCAGCTTACGGACTGGGTTCAATGGTACGGTTAAACCCGAGTTCATCCGAGTCCGGATATATGCCCCGCCGAGATGGTCTAGATCCGGAAAAGATGAAACTCGATATATTTCTGTTACGCCGTGGTACATACGAGATGTGGTGGACTAAGGAGTTAAGGAGGAGCACGCCGATTTCATGAACGGCGATGACACCAAGTTGAGGGCCAGTATATGAGTTTGACCTCTGCCGTGTCCTATTCAGTACGTCTGCCGCAAAGAATTTCAGGCACTGATTGCTGTCCAAGGACCATCTCAACTGATGTGACAAAAGAGTGGATGTTCGTCATCAGGAGAATGCCAGACAGTCGCAGGCTTTCCGGAACCAGTATGACTGCAAGACGAGATTGAGCAGCCTTAAGAGAAAGATGAGTGAAGGGGCTTTCAACCAGAGTCGACAGGACGTACTAACCGACAATAAGAAATACAATGAACAAGAACCTAACGAGAAATACCTGGGTTTCCCCTTCGGTGTTGACGAATGTCCACCGGTGTGTGATGGGCGCTGCGAAGGCAGCGACAGGCCCTAATATCGTTCAAAACCCGCGTGCCCACATAAGGGCCCATGCATTGCACGTCCTCGGCACCGCCAACAGCGCGGGGACAGGAGACGCCAGTTGACCGATTGAGCGGATAAAAGCCCTGAGACGAGAGCAACTAAGATAAAGGTTACCATAGCTGTGCTAATTTGGGGGGAAGGGGAGGTTGGGCAAAGCCAACCCTAAGTACGGGTCGACGAGTGACAAGGGGTTTTCGAAATTCAATTTCTTGAATGATTGAATCGATGGGAAGGCCACTATCACGTGATCGTTGGTTGATGGTTGATGTTGTGACATTCCAATCGCTCCAACACACAGCATCCTGGCATTTGGTGTGTGAGCACCCTACCTCTATCCTCCCAGAACGAGTTTCCAGGTTTATAATCCGACTTCTGTGTTGCCTCGTCCAACCCCATTTTTACACCTCGCCCCTTAAACCACATTTTTCCTGGTCTCTTCGGACCCCACGCTCTCGCTTACATTGTTCCGCTCGACGTCCTGACAAGATGGTCGAATGGCCTTATACCCCTACCTTTCAACTACCTTCTGTTTTCGTTGCGTTTCCCTTCATTCTTTTCATCGCTCGCGAAGTGATTTATTGCGTTTTCTCGTGCTGCGTACGTGATATAAAGTGAGATGTCCCTAATGCTGCCGTGCTACCGCCTTCAATGACCCGATATTCGCTACGGGATTGTCGTCCTCGTCTTCGTACCGCTGACGGAATATCAGCCTCTTCACGTTTTGAGAACGAGCTAATTCTTCCCCTGCTCGTTTTTTCCCTTTCGCACTGCTGGGCACTGCGTGGTTTATACCCATGGGGACACCTTCCCCGACATCTTCCCCCACCTCGCTGCCGCTTCCTTCTCCCGTTGTCGCGCATGGCTGAGGACCCAATGGGAACAGCTCTTCAGCTGTCATCTCGCTCAAATTCTTTTCGCGTCCCTCCCCTGCCTCAACCTCCTCGAATAATTCCTTGGTAATTATATCCCCACTACAACCGGACACGGGAGCACCGTCATTTTCCCAATGGCAACGATCGAGGTCAGGAGAATCCCACGTGAACGGCGGCTCAACGGGTGACACAGCAGTCATAAGTTCATCCGCGGCGGCGGGTGAGAGAGAACGGTGGTCTAAACCGGGGCTGGACAGAGCTATGTTAGACGGCGGCCCCGAAGCTGTGTGGCTCAATGGTGATGAGATAGAGCGCTGAGGTGACGGGGAAGGCCCAGGGTTGGTGTCGATCACAGGAAGGGCTGCACAATCATCTCCCCTCGGATTGCCAGGCTGGGGGAATTGTTTCCCCGTTCCATTCGTGGGGTCCATAACATCGACATGAGGAGTGGTGGAGGATGCGCCCTGTGGTGCCAGATCAATGTCATCCAAGGCAGTAGTTGCTTCGTGTGGCAGCACTGGTGGCTGACTCGTGGTGTTGGGTAGAGAAGAGACTCGAGGTCCTTCTCCTTGAATCGGTGATGGCAGGTGCGCGGGAGATGGACGCGGCGCCTGCGGTGCAGTTGGAGGGGATCTCTTCAACTTTGGCTTCGGTAATGGTTTCTCCGGGACGTCTTCATCGGGGTCGACATGCTTGGTGGACAGAACGTCGTCCAGATCTAGGGGCAATCTCAGTATCCTAGACTTGAACACCCACAAACACAACACACATTTATTCCGAGACTTGCTCAGGAGACTTTGGAGCATTTTCCCCTTGTGACCGGCCATCGAAGTCATCATAACGTCACTTGTTTCCAAGGCCAGAATATGGAACACTATGACTTTCATCCGTTGCCCATACCGCCAAGCGCGGCCAATGACCTGCCCAGCGTAAACAGCTGACCAGACTTGATCCTATTGAGAGATGATCACGTCGGTCCTGATAGATAAAGTGACGAAGCGTACGTAGAAAATGACAATAGAAGCGCGAGCCATGTTGAGACCAGTACCACCAACCGAAGACAATAGGAGGACTCGGGGCGAGTTGGGGGCATTTATGAAGCGTCGAATGACCGTATTTCTCGCGGTTATTGTCATTGACCCGTTGATGACGGCGCAAGGAATGCCATTGACTGCGAGTGCCTTTAAAATCATAGGTCAGTTGCCTCGTTCATATGGGGAGAAGGAACTAGGACAAACCGATCTAATGGTATGGGCCATCATGGGAAACTCATGATACAAGAGAATCTTGCGCGTTTGCGGGGCGGTTTGACCAGCTGGAACTTCTGGGCATTCAGGGAACAGAATGTTGCCTTCTGGAGTGAGCGAAGGGGGTGGAGCGTCATCATGCAGCAGGCAATGCTTCAGAAGTTTGATGGTGAAAGCAAGCTTTGCACTAGGCTTCGCTAGCCATTCGTTGATGGTCTTGAACGTCGGGAACAGCTTGTTAGTCCTAGGGTAACCAATCTCGGTCCTGTAGTCATGAAAAAACGCCTGAGTGGCCGTCAGCAGTCGTCAGGAAGGACAGAAGTAGCAACATAAGTACCTTCATGCCCTTCCGTTTGGCCTTTTCCAAGTCACTTAGATTACCACGGAGTGCTGTCAGCTCCTTCGCGGGCAACTCAATTGTAAGCGTATGGAGTTCGCACGGCGGCAAGTGCTCATTGATCCGGGTGCCATCTGGCTTGAGTGAGTCCGGTCCACGGCGCAGGAAGGCAGCTCCCAAAGATTTCTGGAGGGAACGAATGAGGTCATATCCCATGGCCTCTATCTCTGTGGCCGGGTTTGGGGTATCCAGTGTACGCCCTCGCAGTTCCGCTTCCTGGTGGGCACGTATTTCTGATCGCGCGTCCTCGGTTAAGGTTGCTTTGGCCTTGGCTATTTCCCTGAGGCGAGCCTCCAACTGAAGTCCTTGCTTGCCTAGGAAGTCTTCGATTGAGAGAATTCGACCGATGTTGATGACGTCCTGAATCCTTGTCAGATCGTCCTAACTGCGAAGAAGAAGGGATATTTACCAGTGGCGAGGTGTAGAGTGGCGTGGCGGTGACACACCCCGTGAAAGCTGCCTTGGACCGTAAGAACAGCGCGCCAGCATATTGTCTAGTCATTGACCGCCGATAATCATGAGCCTCGTCATACCAGACTGTCGACCATTCTTGATCGAAGATATCCTTTCGACGGGAGGGAGAGAGATGAGGTGTGTCGTCTGCATGCCCCTGCCGGCCGCGGCATTGAAACCTCTCAGCGGCCATTATCTGAAATGCCTTTGAATACAAACACTTTAGTCCACATCTTGAAGAGAAGGAAAAGGACAGACCGAGAGCGGAACAATGCAGATCCGATGGATGGGGTCATGTGGTGACCTTGCCCATGACCCGCCGTCTTTGAACACCTCGTCGACATCTGATAGGTTAGACGTCAAACAATAGATACTAATTGACTTCTTATCGAAGCCGGACAGGACCTCTGTTTTCCATTGGTGACCGATGGAGAGAGGCGCGATGATGAGATGTCCGCGGTTTGGTATTCCCTTCTTTCCCATGAAAAAAGGGCGATCCACTACGCAAGGCCGTTCTTTAGAACGTCTAGACAAGGCGATGGAACATGGCGCTTACTTATGATCGGTGGGACTCGTAAGTTAGCTCGGTAAGCTATTTGGAGGAACGCAATGAAGGCCATCACTTGTGTTGTCTTCCCAACTCCAACGCCATCAGCGAGTAAAAAGCCGGACGTGGACTTCTCCTCTGCAGCGAACGCATGGTTGACCATTGCCGTAACTCCGACAAGTTGATGCCAAAGAAGGCAATTTGGGATTAGGTCTGAGGGAAATTAGATTGATACGGGAGAGTCGGACGTCATGATCTCACCTTGATTAGTTCCAGGTGACTCGAACGCCGTAGCGGAAGTCCAGGTATTGATGGCAGGGTCTTGATGGCGGTGAGTGGCCCAGTGACGAGGCTTGCCGTCCGGAAAATCCAGATCCTGGGCGAGTTTCTCTGCAGAAGATTTGGCCAATTCTGGAGAAACCCCTAAGTCTTCCGTATCCCTCGCCATAGCTTCCTCTAGAAGCTCATCTCGAGCGACAAACTCCTGGTGCTCATCCTGTTTCTGCAAGTGGTCGATATGGTTCACAACGACCTCTTCTACTTCTTCCGCGTCCCGCATATCTATTTTCAGGTGACTTGACTCCCGCTGCGCTCGGCGTACTACGCAAGTATATCAATGAGAGGTAATGGAGAGGGGTGAATAACCTACTGGCATCTGTCAGATGTGCGCCCGTCGTGCTCTCCGGTACGTCGTAGCCGGCCCTCTGCAACATACCGACTAGGATGGCGGAATTCTTCTCGTAGACCTCGTCATCACATCGAGGCGACCAAAGAAGGCCTCTTTTGAGGCTGTCCAGCTGGGTCTGAGCTGTGGCGACAAGTTTGACAGGGATAGCGCCCTGATGCTCCATGATCGCTATGATTGGGTTGTCAGGATAAGGTTATGTTTCATGAACAGCGAGCACGTACCATTCATGGCCTTCTGTAAGTTGGCCCGCTTTGCAGGAAAGGTCTTAATTGCGTTCTTGTACCGGCGCTGATGGCGAGCCACGGCGAGGAACAGGATACTAGTAACAGCCGCCATCGTATTGGACTCGATCAATCCGCCTACCCGAACGACTGGCCCGAAGAGTGCTATGGCTATAGAAATCGCACAGTCCTGCACGATCTGCTTCCCATCGGGAAAGGCGGGAGCGGACTCGGCGAGTTGGGCCAATTGTTGGGGGTGGTAACGAAGGTCGGTGAGGATTTTGTCAATCTCGGAATTTAACGAAGGACCGACAAGACTACCAAAAACACCTCTCCAGGCGTCTCGTCCGACGCAGGTTGCCCCTTTCAGATGTCGCGACAGGGAGGCCCAATCCAGAGACTTGACCGTCTGGAACAGAGTGTCCAGCTCCGTGGCGACCTGGACGTCCAATCCCTTCGGGAGGGTCGTGGCTGTGGGGGTACAAGTCAAGCCAAGACGGAGCATGACCTCGGGATCATGCCAGAGGCAAGTGTCGCCACGTTGAAACATCAAGATGATTAGGACGAGAATGGAATACGGGCTGGTCGGCATCGCGAGCAGAGAGTGCGCTGTGGAGTGGGGTGTTATGTGGCCAGAGGCAGCAAGGCAATTATATGGGCTACGCAGGTCGCGTAAAAAATGTCGGAATTGATAATTCCGGTGACCTATGTTGAGTGCGACGGACCGAAAGTACGCACTCAGAACAACCTGTCTCAATGGAGGACTCTCCATATTGATTGAGCGCGCAAAAGCTCAAGCTCGGAGCTCGCAGGGTTGCGTTGGCGAGCAGGCACGATGCTAGGTGTTACCCCCTTGTGGCATCGGCATCGATGGCAGGTTTCGGATAACGAGACACAAAGATTTGGGGCGCCCAGACGATATGGAGAGCTCTGCAAGAATCTCTGGACCTGACGGCAAGACGCGCGGCGTTCAGTAGGGCGAGGAACAGCCAAGGTGAGCAATCGCTAAATTTAACTCTGATCATCTGACGAACGGATATCCACCTGCCCCGGCGCCTTCGACTTTGTTGGACTCCAGGAGTACTCCGGTGAAGTCGATTTAGCCTCAGGCCCCTGGGGTTTGGATCCATCCTCTTGTAGAGAGCCAATTCGATTGGAACAATCTGTGCAGTAAGCACAGATTCTGGCCCCTTGGCGAGGTCGATTGAAACCGTGAGATTTTGCATGCTGTGACGGTTGCAGTATTTCGATAGACTCACCACTTGAATGGAAGGTTGAAGCTTTTCGAGGCTTCTCGGGGTCCCGGCAGGAGTGCATGGTTCCCATTCCGATTATAAACGTTGTCGTTCTTCATAAACCCCCACAAATTACCTACCACCGCTGCATTGGCTAAATAGTGTCGCACCCTTCTGGTCTTCCTTGAATAATAGAGATTTGAATTTGTTTTCCACCATCCCAGTGATGTTGGACACATCCTCGGACATAGATCACATCCTAAAAGGCGATCAAATCCCGATCGTAAAGCTGATCGCATTATTCGTCTACTTTTACGGTAGGTATGTGAAGTAGGTATGGATATAACGATTGTCTACTCAGCGGTAAGCGCAGGTAGAGGAAACATAAACGACACGAGGCCCGTGATTATTCAATTCAGGGGGGGCAATGCGTTAAGGAGAGGGAACGTGTCTTTCACAGTTCCACCACTGTCCATTTTGCAGCCTCCAGCGTCAATTTCAACTCCGGTGACAATGCCCACCAACCCCCCGCGAACTCGACCGTTCTATGCTTGTTGCTCTTGAACATAGCAGACAACTTTCCCACATCCGTCTGGGAGCGCCGCGGCTGCTTCACCCCGTGCATTTCTTCCTGCATGCGGAAGACCCAGTGGACGACGCGTGTGAAGCCCGAGAGACGAAGTGGGAGCGAAGAGAAAAAATCAATCGCCGCCCCGTTTCCCAGAACCACGCGTACCAAAAAGGGAAGACTGCCTGCAATTACTTTCCATTCGGACCAAAGCTGCGACCCTGGACAGACGTAATCCAGCTCAAGGGTGGAAAGGCGGTGAAGGGATATATCTTCGTATAGTTTGGATATTTGCAGCTGACAATCAGGGCGATCCCATGAGATTGTTATGGTTCGAAGACAGGCGACCGATTTCAAAATGATATGACAGGAATCTGGGTGGGCAATGAGACAGAAAGATTCGATGCGGAAGGTGTGTGCTGAGGCGAGGATAGTGTGGACTAGGCGAGAGCATCCAACCGCGGATCCAGTCTCGGTTCTTATGAAGGGAACATTCGGCAAGTGTAAGCCCGAAAAAATCAGTCCTAAGAGTTCCGGAGATCGTTCCGTGATGCGGATAGAGTCCAGAAAACGACAGCTAACCCGTCGCCTTGGGATCGTTCCCTGATAACCAACAGCTGTCGAAGTAGTTGTGGAGATGACATCAATAAGTATCAGCTCCTCAAGTGCGGGGAGGCCAGAAAGGATGTTAAAGAGTCGGGATATTGTCAGGGGGTCGTGAGGATCGCGGATGGACAGGTATTCGAGAGATCTGGATAGGATAGGGGAAGACCAAGGCAATTTGCAGCGCTCAAGAGCGAGATGAAGGAGTGTTGGCCTCCCGTGCTGGAACAGGTCATTGGGAAGGTCGAAGTGGGATAGATTTAGGGATTCTAGGGATGGCGCTGCAGAACTCCAGAGTGTCTCTGGGGATGGGAGTGCCACAAGAACCTTTTGTGGCAGTTGAGGCGCAAAGGCGAGGGACGTAACGCGGTAGAGGTGAGAACGGAGGAGGGTGGATATCTCGATCGACGCCAACCCAACGCGAAAGAGAGTTATCATGAGGGGAAGTGCCTTGGAACGGGCGAGACATTCTGAGATCCACCTAGGTACCCGCACGTCAATGACGTTCCACAGCTCGGGTCTGTTGAGTGTTATGTCCCGCCAGACATGGCACACCCTGGACAGTTTAATAACTGTGTCAGACTGGGTGCCCTGGGGACTCTGATCCCGGGCACAGATGAATATCTCGGTGAGGCATTCCACAGGGATCTTCGCGGAGACATTCCAACGTTGACGAACAGGGAGTTCTGCAGGAGTTGGAGGACGCTCTCCCCGATAGGACAAAGCTGAGTTCCTGGAGAGCATTCCAGGCGAGGAGTTGTCCATTGGATGGTAGAATCTCAATGCTTGCACGCGACGAGGCATTCAAGCTTATATACTCACGCGCTGGGAGAAATTCTCCATCGTCGATTAGTTCCTAGAAAATCAGGGGCGTACCCTGCTAGGCTCAATGACCGCGACTCCGTCCTGTTGAAGGCACGGAATCATAAGCAGGGTCTTGGTTGTGAACCTTGCGATGAAGTAACCTTGGGGAGGTCGAACTTTCCTTCATCCAAGTGAGGTACGAAGTCGGTCATCCATCGCGAGTAATGTAAGCCGCATTCGTCAAGAA
Organism: Pluteus cervinus; assembly: GCA_004369065.1. Classification (NCBI taxonomy): domain Eukaryota; kingdom Fungi; phylum Basidiomycota; class Agaricomycetes; order Agaricales; family Pluteaceae; genus Pluteus; species Pluteus cervinus. The sequence continues at coordinate 11,806 of ML208835.1, forward strand.
GTCCCTAAACTAGGGTATCTACCACAGTTACAACCCGTGCGTTGGAGAGTAATTGACCAAAGGGCACATGGGATCTCCGGTCTTCGAAGGCTGGGTGTATGGGCTGTACATGCATATGACGGGCCACCAGGCGACAGGAGAACTGGTGGGTGTACCCTTTTTCCCAGCTGTCTCGGATGTCGGTGAAGGGGTGATGAATATCTTCGGTCGCCTGCGTATTTGCTGGTAAACCCTCGGTCACGTGACCGCAGACGCGCACGCGGCAGTACCCTTTGCCCTAGTTCGCGCACAGGCTCCTGATTCTCGGCGCTCTGTCTGCCAAAGTGTAGGTAGGTGCTCCGCCACCTCAAGTTGTGCCCTCTGTGTATAATAAAATCTCGTGACTTTTTCCTCCTGATTTTCTTCCTGGCCACGATTCTCACCGCACACCCATCAATCATCGGGCCTACACTTCCTTTCAACGTCACCTACCACGGCATGGAGATCGTCGAATATTCACTCTCAGGCTTCATTCAACAAGGAACCGCTGTTTCCGTTGGCCATGGTGCCCTTGTCGCTGCCCGGTTTATCGTCACAGGAGACCACCCAGACAAAACCAAATCATATGTTGATGCGATGCGCTATGCCTATAGGCCACAGATGGGCGATCCCACCATCAAACGAGACTGCGACTCTCTCATCGGGTTCACTAGTCAGATTCCAATCGATGCTCAGCTCTTTATCCATCCCTATCCGAATCCACAGGACTCTTTGACAGAGTCCATCAAAGTACTCGTTCCTTTTGTGTTCGTTGATATGGTAAGTTCCTTCCCCGCTTCAACAACCACTTTCATTCAATCATATCAAGCATGGCACATCGACTACCATTCTTTATGAACCCTCCAAAATTCCCAATATCATCCTTGCCCGCTGGAATACCCGTCACATGTTACGAATCTTCTTCCCTCAACTTGGGGGACCCACGACAACCAGATCACCGCAGCTCACGCCAGAGGAGATGGGAGAGTTCTACGATTTGGTGCTGCGACCGGCAATAATGGAGGTCGAACCCACTCATACACACAACTGGCCGGCGAGCTACTTCGCCGAGGGATTTCGCGCTCGAAATCACCGGCATGGATTTCAGAACGGCACCATGGCATTTCCCCGGAGCGGTGTCAAAAGCCTCAGTGCTGCAATAGTTCGGCTGGCTAACGAGACCCTACCTTGGGGGAAGAATATTGTTTTTGGCGCGCAGGTTCGTGGGGTGAAACTTCATAACTCACACGAGAACGATGAGCAAGGGCCTGTTGATGTCCTGGGCGATATTTCCCAAAATCTAGATGTGACGACGGGTTCCTGGTGGGTTGATGTCGGCTTGGAGGTGATGGAGGCTGGCAGGGCGATATTATGGCGTTCCGACGCTCATGTAAAGCTCATGACCGCTGTACTCGGCATCTCAGAGGACGACGCACTATCACTCAAAAGAAGCCGCAATCACGAAAAGGACATATCCAGCCACCTCACATCTGTCGCCGGCTTTCGTGTTAAATGTCGGGAACATCCAGGAGAATTTGAAGCAGCGTACCTACAAGCATACACCACAGATAAAGGAGCAACGTACCATCGAGAGGGCAGGAATGTTGCCAAGAGAATCACAACAGGGATGGCGATGGAGGGAACCCCACCCAAGTTTTGCACGTCGCTTGAGAGAACCTATGAAGATTGCGCTACGAAGACAGACGTCGCGGCCCGTCTCGAAGTCCGGGTGCCACTTAGATACGCAACCTCTGCTCTAGCGAACCTCCCAGTGCGGGTATTACGGGAGTGTGTCCTTAATATGTCTCGTGCTGTCTGGTGGTGCGTTTGCCTTGTTTTTCCCTGGCAGACCTAACACGATCAATAGGAGATTCAAGATTATCCGCCTTCTGGGAATCTCGCAACTGTTGTCGGAGTTGAATGAGATGCGCGTTGCCGAGAGGCTTAGCCTACCAGTTCTGACGACATATGCTGGGCTCGTTTGGCTGCTTAACGGGCTTCAAAACCGACCTCGGGATGATCAAGCTGGTCGTGCAGTTGCGCAATGTGTACTCACTCTCCCTCGCGATCACACCACGGAGGAATTGATTAAATATGGAATCGACCCAGACGATGTCGATTGGGAGTCAGAAAAACCCCTCTCGCCTGGTGGAGTCATCTTCCTTCGCCGATTGATCGTTCCCCCAGAAGGTAACACCGTTCGTCTCGAGGCTGGTCGGTATCTCCACCCGAAGATGTTCGAGGCTTTCTTTGGCAAGTCCTACTCAGCCATTCGTGAATCCTTCCTTCCCGCCGGGTTCAGGGGACGTCATGACACTACGAGCCGGCATCCTCAGCGGAAATCTGTCACCCGGCCTGCGGTCACCGCAATTCCTCTCCCAGGGCATCCTTTAACTCAGCCTCCTGCGAACGAGCCACAGACCTTTCCTCAACTTGGGCAAATCACGCTTGCAGGCGAAGTTGTCGAGTACGGGCCCGACATCGGTATTCCCGAACAACCCTTGCAGCCTATCATGGAGCTTTCCGTTCAGGTAGTTGTCTCTCAACTCTGGCGGCAATTCGCATCCGACATCTTTCAAAAGTGCGGGAACCCTAAAGATCCGTCTCGACCCAGCTACTGTCACCTTTCACAAACAGACCGACTGCAGGTCAGGACAGAGGATATGACCACACACGACCTCTCAAATCTTTTCAATCGTGTTCAGTGGAAGCGCGCAACACTGGAGCAATGGAACAAATCGTTCGACGCCTTATTCCCTCCCAGGCAACATATTTCCCCGGCGAGTGTCCAGCACTTGCATCAATGTAGTTACTACCGTAAATGGAAGGATACCCTCAACCGTGCCGAACCAGAGGATGCGCGAAAAATTCGGTTGGCCATCAAGGTTCCATTCGATCATTTCGTATGGATACCTGCTGCCACTAGTGGCCGTTTGTGGGACTATCATACCACGGATGCCTCCTGGCAAGTGCTCCCAGCTGGTCTCCAGGCCGGACCACGAATATGGCTCCACCCCGACTCAGCCCTACCACTCTGCTACAAAAATAACACCCAAGCCATACGAGAAGAAGAAGAAGAGGGAAGTGATGATGACTGATGATCGAAACATGGCCGGAATACCTGATGACCTGTTAGGCCTCTCCCTCTTCTTGCCCCGCCGTCCTGTTTCTCTTTTACCTTTCATATCTATATAACGGGCATGTTATCTAGCTGCATACGTTGTTGAAGTTTGTGATTGCTAGGCGACCTCGGTTTTGTTTATCATCTTCATCTCATCATAAGCTACTTACCTGTGGTAGGTAGATATTCGATATACTTTGTATCCTTGTATAGTGCAATTCTCATCCGCGCATAACCCCCACCGTCATCCAGTCAATCTAAACGTCCAATACACGTTCACGACAACTGGCATCACCATCTCCTTGTATCCCTTTTATTCCGATCTCCACTATCCTGTTTGTATATAAGCAAGCTCATTAGTCGGTCTAAAATGAACGCAAACAAGGGGAGTCGTAGACGCTCTAATTGTGAATACTATGAATATCGTAGAATACATGGCTTATTATACACTTCTGGGCGAGGATTAATTGTATGATCAATGAGCGTAACGAATGTCCAAACTTTCATTTCGTGGTCGACCATCCTGGTGCTTCCCTGACCATGTTTTCATTATCGTGTTGGGTCGTCCTGGCAGGTCACTCCGCTATATACTGTGCTAGTCGTCCCGGCAGACCATCCCGCTATGTACGATGTCGTTTCTCGACCTGGCACATCTGCTCTGTCCTACTCGGTTAGTATAAGATTTTTGGTCGGCCTGGCAGGCCGTTGCACTTAAATTGGGCCTGTACAGGTGCTCGGCTTAGCAAAGCGGACGCCCTAGCTTTCGCCCTGAAGCGGTGTAGGCAAGGCCGATCGGGGATACAAAGCGGAGCCTCACCGACAGATTTGGCTGGGTTGGTCAGCAGCCGTACAGGCCGTCCCTTGCTGATGTCGTTGGACACTATGTTGTTAGTCGTCCTGGCAGACCTATTCCGGAGCTTAGTACCACAGCTTTATTGGAGTGAGGCCGATGTAGGTAAGATAAAGAACAAGTCAAGACACATACACCCTCGAGCAATGAGGACAATATAGATACAAATGATGAAGATGATTTGAAGGTTGCGACTAGCCTCCAGTAGAATTACGGCAAGTTCGGGGTTAACCAACCAGATCAGATGATGTGACCGTAGATAAGGCATACCGTAAGGGCGGTCCCGAGGGACCACATACTTGTTCGTCGTTTTTGTTAGTCGAGTCATCTCGGCAAACCCCTCGTGTTGCCATGGCTGAAGTGTTCGGGCTGGGAGTTCTGCGGGACGCGATCGATCCACCTCCCGACTTAGCTGGTCTTTTCCACTCGGTTACAGCAGGTTTCGTGTC
>ML208836.1:0-16216 GCA_004369065.1 Pluteus cervinus
GCAGATGTTCTTGTTTGCGTGAGCGCGATAGCACTATCCCAGCGACAGAAATCAAAAACAAAATAAGATCACCAAATGGGGTATGGGAGCGTATGGGGAAATGATAGACCCGTCGTTGTGGTCAGCTCCAACCTCGAGATATAGCGGAATAAATAATAACAAAAAGGTGACAGTTCGAAACAAAACAAAAGACTTGCGCAAACGTACCAAAAACGCAGCCGTCCTTTCGCGACCTACAACAGCGGAGTCCAACCTTTCACTTCAAAGCAGAGTGATCTATACGCGGATCGTGGCCTATAGGACCTAAGACTGACGGCAACAAGCATCTGAAAGATATAAGCGCCGTTCGTCAGTAATCGTGTATATGAATATAGGGACCACAGAAGGAGACTGCACCGTTTAAGAATTTCGCTCGTTCAAAGTCCCCCTAAAAGTTTCAATCTATAATTGCAATGCGAACACATCGTGCGAGATGCGAGTAGTCAAGCAAAGCTATTCCGATAGAGGCCCGATCAGCGGACCACCAATCGAGTTCGACGGCTCCAGGACACCTGCCAACAACGAACCCACGGACCACAACCCGGTTTGCAGATACGTACCTAGAACATTAGATCGCTCATCTATTCCAACCAATGATAGCGGAGTAGAACTTACTAGAATAGATGACAACTCGGAACAACGAAACGGCTACGAAGGAACCAGCTTGCATACGTACCTAAAAAGTGCAAATCTCTCAAACACAGACCTATCCAGCGATGTCCAAACTTTCATGGCTTGGCTTTGAGGAAGAGCGATGCTAACTGGACCTGATCAATTGATATCGCTCCAGATGGCAGATTGTAAGGGTGATGCGCAGTGAGGTGCACCTCATCTTCAGTCTCGGTGACTACGACAGAAGCTTTCAGGTAGAAGAGCACCTGAGGGTTGAACGTTGAGCGTTGAGCGTTGAACATCGAGCAGATGAGTCGATGCATGATGCATGATGACAGGAACTCCGAGAAGAGACAACGTCCGCGTCACAAACCATTGCGCAACTGTGACTAGTAACGACATCTCCACGCCAGCAGGTCTAGATCTGCAGCTGTGCTCATACAGTACGTCACCTCTTTATCAAGTGCATGATGAACATGGATCTTTTGACTGATGGGCAGTCCTGTATGTTTCGCGCTAATACTCTTTCTCGCCTGCAATATCCAGAAATTAGGCTGTACACATGATATATGATCTCTGGTTGAACACCAACATGTAGGAGATAGTTTATGAATAACCGCTTCAGTCCACTTATGATCTCACCATACCAGAGAGTAAACCCCCCAACCTATACATGCCAATAGATAGCCTTCACACAACACACTCCCCTCTCTTCGAGTCTTCTTGATGATCCCAAAACGGTTTATCTGAGTTTCGTGGCTCGTTCCAGCAGGTCAGGTGCAGATGTCCAGTGGCCGAGATCCTCGAGAGCAGGGGAATGGGCAAATTGTCGAGCCGAAGGGAAGGATCGATGATCTATTTTCTCAAGATCACAATCTCTGGCGCTCGAGCGCTTCCGGATGGAGAATGGCAGGGTATGTCTCCTGTCCTACCTTTCTCTTCGGGGACTTTCCCTTCAAATTAAGTTCGTCTCTTCTTGTAGCATAACATCAAGGCCTCTCGATGGGCTAGCGGTTGCGCGTTGCGGTGCAAAGTGCTCGTCCCGATCAATTTCTGTACCTCATAACCTCGACGACATCACCCCACTTCTTATTCAAACACCAACCAATCGAGTGTGGTGCGGCATATTGAGAGTAATAATCAAGACGTGAACTGACTAAGGGGCGATGTCGATATGTGGATAACGAGCGTAGCTATACCATATTATCAGCACTGAGGAATGACACTGGGGTGGACGGAGCACGAAATCGACTCCAAGGGCCACATACTTTGATGGGAATGAAGACTCGGAGGGTTGGGTCGAGTGGTTTACGACTCAAGAGATCCGTTTCCTTGTCCTTGAGGAGTCGTGTGCCGGGTCCCTTCGTACTCTAAAAAAATCTACGTTAAGTGGACGGCAACCGGTGTCTCGAAACTGGACTCTCCCGTTGCCAGTACAATAGCCGTCGCGAAGATAGCGGACACAAGACATATCTCAGCTCCTTTTAATTCATATCGGTAGCAAGTAGAATGACTGTACAAGTCATCAACGTAGTGACGATCCAGCACCCTGACTGTCGTGGCGACGGGACAGCCATCGAGGATGGACCTAGGATTCTAGAAGAATCACTGTGAAAAAATGAAAGACTGCGAAACGAGTACACTCATGCCTGTTTTGCGCGTCGCCATAGGTCCGTTGAGCGTTGCGTGTTAACGGTGTTTGGATAACATGTCCGGATACCAAAATCGAATGGTATTTCGCGAAAGTGGCACTCTCCAGCCTATCAACCGAAATGGCTATATTATATTATACCGGGCGGTAAGGCACAATTCCCAGCTGGAACTTCCGCGATAGTTTCGCGATCCTTGCGAGTGGAACGCCCTGGCGAAACTTTGACGTCAGCTTACTCGCAAGCCTATAAGCTCCTTCAAATGCGATGAAACAATACCAGAATAAAGCATTTCTATGACAGACCACAGTAAAGAGACCGAATCAGGTGGTGTTGATACTAGATCTCGAGCAAGGAGGACAGTCTGCTTCATTAGAATGCGAGGTTGGAAAGTCAGGAGTGTGGGAACGGCGTGGGGGGGTGTAACCAAATCGAGACTGGACCCTCAGTACGCGTAGTTTTCATATCTTCACACCCACCCGTGCGTTAAATGAGTTGCTTTCGGCATAACTAGAACCAAGACGCCTTGCCGTACGTTCCTCTTTTCTTAGTTCCCCCCCACCAATTCTTGATTCATGAGTTCCAACGACATTACTCCTACAGACGGGTTGATTCAGAGGTAAGGCGCTCCTCGTCTTCGGTGTTGTTGTTCTGACGAGCGAATTCAGCTTCCGATATGAAGGGATTGGTTCGTTTCGCTCCCCTAGAAGCCTAGTCCTTTTGCTCACTCACTTTGTGCTTCCCCCTTCAGTATGTTGTGAGTACAATCGCTGCTTCGATATTAGGCGCGCCGCTAATACTGAACTCGTCTAGTGACACTGGTGATATGGGAGTGTGTTGTTTCGTACGCGGTTCGAATCACCTGTTGCGAATAACCCTAACGCTTCGAGCAGGTGCACGAAAGAATGGCGATTAGTATGTATCTCTCTCAGGTTTTTCCTCAGGAATTTAGTCTTGTCCAAGGTGCAGAGCAAATCACCAGCACGGTTTCGGTATATCTATGTTGCTTGTCGCCTCTACCCGCTCGCCCCTCTTGGAATCACAATTTATCTCTGGTTTATTGCCTCTGTACCTTCAAATTGTCGAACGCTCACAATCCTCCAGAGCAGCTTGTTGCTTGTTACGGTATGCGATCTTAGTCTGTTAGCTACTCAGTACTCATTCTCCCGTTTCACCCGGTCCCAGCAAATCTTCCCCCATGGTATGGTTGGTGTCGAGAAGTAACCGTCTGGCGAATTGATCAAACTTCCAGCTATCCTCTCATACCGTTGCTGGATATTCGGAGAAAAGCGGACTGTACTGGCGGTGTTCCTCTCTGTAATCCTCATCCTCACCTTCGGCCTTCAAGCCATAGTCATGAGCCTTAGTCATGTGCTCTTAGAGGACGAGTCTCTGGTTTCAAGCAAAGCTGGTTGCATAAGAGATACCTTGAGTACGAGTGAGCGGCTTGCTGGGGTATGGTTTTTGATTTGATATTGACCCGGAACTGACGCAATCCGTATTAGTATGCTGTTGTGAGTTGCCGTCCTTGACGACGTCCTTTCACTTCACAAGTTTCATTACTAGATGGGAGGCTCTTTTATTGATGCTGTTGCGGTGTTTGTTGTTCTCTGGGTAAGTCGCGTCCTACGAAATTTGACATGCATCCAGAAGACTTCCCATAGGAATACTACAAGATTCGTAAGCCGGTCAAAGCCTGTCGAAAACTTGCGAGAATGATTGTCAAGCATAGTAAGCCATTTGTATACACGTCGAACACCACTCAATCTCTTGATGCGTAGCTCTGTACTGTTCGGCTATAATCTTAGCTATAACCATTGTGGCTGGAATTTCGTATATGTCGTGAGGTCAAGCCCCGCTTCCAACCTGATTTACTTCTTACTGCCTTCCAGGAAGGATATACGACTTCGGGGAAAGGGTTTTCTAACCATCATGATGGCACGAAGTATATTGGTGCGTTGGTCTTGCCCATTTGTGTACGGCGAGCACTCATATAGTGAGATCCACAGGCCTGTCACTCGTATGCCCCTTTCGTTGACCTACGAGAACCGGCGTGTTAATATATCCAACATCTCACAGTACCTTGAAATTGCGGGAGGGTGTACCCCGGTCAACCGAGTCGCAGACGGAACGAGAACTATCGCGTCTTATCCAAGAGGCTTTTGGTTCCGACGAGTAGTTGGGGGATGATTTACTTGGGCTTCTTGAGATCGCGGTTGACATCGAGCGGAAGGAGGTCGAATCTGGTTCTGGGATGACCGTACATATCTGTAGATTTATTATTATGACTTTTTCTTTGCACGATCCCCAAAATAATTACCGATTGTACAAAACTGATGCCAAGAAAGGCTGAAAGAAGCGAAGTGATGTTCGAGTACTGGATTACTTGCATACAAGCCAAACATTTTGCCTTTGGATTCCCCTTTCTCGTGAAAATGAACAACCATTCCTGATCTTATGGCGAACTCAAGATGCCAAATAACCTGCTCAAACTGATACCCAACGCTGTCAGCCAAAATTCCTAAAAGTCCATCCGGAATGGAGTTCGGCCTCTCTCAAGGTTTTCCAGGGTCTGGATGTCGACCCAATGAACATCGGGTGCAGTGCGACCTGTCGACTGGGTGAGCCTTCCCAGGAGTTCCCTTCCAACCGTACATGAGGCTGGAACTGTTCTCACAACTACCAACGCCTCTCGGGCTCGACTGACCACCTCGGGATCATCTTCGGTATGTTTCCTCCAAGCTCGTTTAGTCATCGTATTCAAACCCTCGGTCCGAGTCAGCTTTGCACCGGGTTGCAGTGAAAACCATAAACACGAAGCACACCCCATCTCAGCTTGACACATCTCCTAAGCCTCATTTGACCAGTCAGGTACACCTCATCAATGATCAAAGAACGGGGATCTCGCCTTGGAACTTGGAGCACGCTCATTTGGTTTGTTGCTTCCATGATTATTGCGTAAAGCTGCTAACCTTGTTTTTTTTGGGATCAGGGCAACAGTCCCTCTGGTTTCGGGCCCTATCAGATGAATAGCATGAATGGGCGAGACCAAGTACTGGTCCACCTGGCCACCTGGCCACCCATCTGTTTTTGTGTCAGGAATAACTGAGTTAATTATTGTATTCATTCGAGAGAAATGGAATACTTTTCTCTTGAGATCCTCCATGGATGAACCCTGCCTTGGACAATTGAAAATTTACTCCATCTGAGCTGGCATTGTCTCCGATCTTCAGAGTACCCTGCCGCAAGGACCTCACCAGGCAACATATTTTTTCTTGGTTGCCAATCAGTCATTGAGGGTGACTGTTGTATTGACACTGCCACGTCAGACTAACTTTGGGTATTCTGTCACCCGACCTTAGAAGCTGAATTCATAAATGTATCCGGTGTAAGCATTTTTGGGAGTTCTAGTGCAAAACACACGTCGTTGCTTTCCATTCAAGTGCATATCACAACGGGGCTGTGATGTGAGGGTCACAAAACTCCGAGTCACAAGCCTGATCGAGTTTTTTGCAATGCGCCGCGTCTTTTTCTCCCCGTGCTGACTCTCGGCTCATGGAATATGCGACAGATCGGCCCATCTCCACCATGAGCAAGCAGGTTGCAGATTCGATGTGGGTGGTTAACGTTATAGCCAAGATTATGACCTCAAATTAGAAACATTTATCACAGGGAAACATCCCCGACCCATACGACTCCGATGTGAGTTGCAGGTTTGTCGGGTTTCTGCATCTGGAATGTAAATTCCTTATACGCCTTTTTGCGGCCGAAACTGGTAAGCCTTTGTGAATATATATTGATCGCTCGTGGTGACGAGTTTCAAGGCCCAGTAATGAAAAGGGGTTCTTTGCCCGCTTATTCGTTCTTTGGATCATACGTACATATTCAGGGGGTCAGACATGAGAGGGTATCTTCATTCTTCCCTGCTCAACTCTAACAATAGCAGCTGACTGTAATCCGGCTCTTCCGATTATCACCTCCTCGTGCGAGATCGAGCAGAAAGTTGTTCGGGCCTTGAATGACTCGCAAAATTACTCGCGAAACTGGATTGCAGTGCGTTCTTCGTCCGTCCTCCATAAAGCTTTGTTGGCTTGAATAACTCATGACCCGCTTTATTTCAATCCTGGATACACCCCCTCGACTTCGCCTTGCTCGTGACTTGGACTTTAGCTCCCGTACGTGAGGCCTTCGCATCGTCAAGGGAATGACTTAATAGGAGGCTATTTATCAGGTGGTTGCAAACGTTCTTCCCAGCACTACCGGACTCCTGCCGGTTCTCTTCCCTATCCTCGATTCGGGGCGTGGTATGCAATCGTAGTGGGAAGTGCGCCGTTTGTCGGCGTTACAGATAACCGGTAAGGCTCAAGTTTCTTCTGGATTTTCGATTCAGCTCACTCCGTCAAGGGAAATCCTGCTGGCCTCAACTCGGAAATGTTCTGAGACAAGAGTCATTATCTGCACTTCCCAAGCTCATGCTCAACAGATGTTCAATCTGTGTCGTCGTTGGGGTCTTGTTGACGCCATTCCAAACGATTCATACTCCAGACAGCCCCGTGTCTAGAACCTTTTCCAATCTTATCAGCACGCGGATACATCCACCTTCGTTTCTTTTTCTTTCTTTTTTGTCTTAAATCCCCATTTGTCTGAAGCTTTCGTTTAGAGTTCCATGCATTCCAATCCCCACAATTGGTGTCATGCGACAGCGATGTTAGCCATTCACTGGAACACCCCACGAAGCTCTCTGCACTGTTGTCAATGTTGGGGCACATTATGTTTTGTGTGGTGAGGGGTCAGTGGTGTTAGGACAAATGGATGCGTTGAGCACAGTCGCCTTCTCGTTTTTTTTTTCGTTTCTGATATCTTATTTCCGTCGTCTCGACGATCCCCCCACTATTCTTATTCATTTGATACTTTACGTCGGTCTCTGCCTTGGTAGAATATCAAATGTACCGCTCGTTTTCCTATTACTCCGTTGTGGCATGATGGTATTTTACTTTCATCTGATCTTCGCCCACCACAATTCTGTGGGATTCCTCCGACGAAAACGCTCTTAGCATGCTCTGGATTAACTTTCGTAAACGCCCATCATCTGTCAGGTTGGTATTGTCAAAATCAAGCAACTTCACTCGTTTTCCCTTCCCGCACGAAGCATCATTATTCAGCGATTGTCGAGCAGACTTTTTTTAAACGCACTCGACACGCTCGAACGGAACTACAAACGACGTAACGACTGGAGCTTGCCGGTTTGAGGTTCCCACAAGGGTAAGTTCTTCCAAACCAACATCCACGCGCAGTCGAACGCCGTTCCATAGCTCCTTTCGCAAGTTGTACGACAGGCAACTACCTTCGTGGATGTGACATCTCGAATGATCAGATCTCGGTGTGTTTTCGTTCGACCTCTTGAGCTCACTATCCAGACGAGCCAGTTCCTCTGTTCTGTCATCGGTTCGTCGTACAAAAGAGGTTACACCCTTCCAAAGCTCAACGGATGGAGCTAAGAACTTGACGCAATCTAGACAGGTCGCGGTGGTATTATGAGGGCCAACGCTCCCAAACATTTTCGTTGACAGATCATTTTAGAGGATGGGCTCTGTGTCGTGGTTCACCTGACCGTAACCACTTTCCGAACATCGGATTATACGGAAACTGTGTCCTGTGACAGAGCGGCGTTCTCTGCCTCTCTCTAATAGCACCGGACAGATAGGTACCTCCATCTCTTTCCGTCTAACCGATCCATGTCTAGAATTGCACATCATGGTTTTCACAGGTTTGTGCGCCAGAACATAATCCATTGTGCAGGTACGACCGGATTACCTTTGTCGTCAATGTCTTCCTTGTCTATAATGGATTTATGACTGACAAATTTGTGTGAACCAGCATGTGCATCAGGCGACTTGTCCTCGGGCCCGCCCTTGTAAGTATTGGCGGATGTCATCAATCTATCAACAAGGTCGGTGGGCTGGAATTAGCGGATACAGTGATCCAAACAGTCACCACTGGCACCACGCCCATTCGCAGGTTTCGTTCGCAGTGTTCACATTCCTCCACGATTTCTGACAAAATACAGAACCACAACTATTGATTTGGTAGGTGTAACAGAGTATTATTTCCATGCGCGACGTTTTATGCCATGTCCACATCCGAGTCATCTCTTTCTCCGATATCAGCAGAACTATTCTCCTCGAATTCAGAATCATCTTCTTGTAGCATTGCTGCCGCCATATCTAGATCGTTAATGTCAGTACCCTATTCTCCACACTACGGGACCAGAACCACTCACGTTTCGAATCCTCAGCGCTATTTTGATTGACAGATTCACCGTCACTCATACTGCGCTCGAGACTCTCGTCGGAGCTATAATGAGTCGTCTTCGAGCGGCGTTTCCGACCTAAGGGGATGTCGGTCACAGGCTCCCTCTTGATGCGAACATGCTTCTTGGCCGACTGTTTGTCATTCCCCCTAGCCGACTGCTCGCCATTCCCCCTGGCCGACCTTGCGTTCTTCTCCTCGGCCGATACCGCTTTTTTCACCCCGAGCTGGTAAGAGTTAGAGCTGGACGAAATTGAGGTAAGAAGCATACCAGCTTGAAATGGTTGTCGACGAGTGCTTGAGTTAAGAGGAGGCTGTAGCTCTTGCTGTTGAGATTGCTCGGAGTGGTGGAATTCCACCAGTCGTTTGCATACTCGGAGGCTATCCTCGTTACGTCGCTCGCGGGCGCCGATATATCAATATCTAGATTGGGAGGCTGCTCTGGAGACTCCTGGCATTCGCGAAGGAACATGGCGACATGACGCAGGAATGTTGGGGCTTTGAATGAAAAGAAAGCAACGAGTTCCCCGGCAGAATAAACATAAGCTTTCTAGTGATGGTTGTTAGTGCTGCGGTATTTCGTATAAAGAAGGTGCGCACGTATTCCGTTTTGAAAGGAATCAGCCATGCTCGGCGACTGCTTTCGCGCTGATACTTCTCGCTTTGCCGTGCTGCAATGGCAGCTCGAAGGCGTGACACCCTCAACAACGTCTCTTGGTATAGTCGGTAAGCAGTTCCTTCTTGAGGGCCTGGAGGCATTCTTGTCGCTTCCTTGTGAATGATATGAGGGTGGGGGACTTCGCTGTGGTAGATTATATTATAGTTCTCTCCTCGGAGTCCCGGAGCGAACAACAAGTAAACGTGTCTCATCGAAATTACCATTGCAACCAGGTTGGATCTGTTCTCCATTCACACAGAAATTATTATTATGAGGACAACTCTCCCCCCTGACTCACATATATGTCCCGTTTATCTCCTTCCAACGCATCCCCCTGATGATGATACCTGAGTCCTGACACGGCGAATCGGACTGCTCGTCTTCAGTTTACCATATTCTCGTAATGATCGGTCATAGCAATGCAAGTTGGTCACCTTTGCGCTCGAAAATCAAACCGAATAGAGAGATAAACGGGAGATCGTTATTCCTACAAACTAGTCTATAATGCCCCGAAAAGCCACCTTGGCTTCGTCAGCGAACTGAATCCACACATTTTCCTGGCGTCGTGCATATGCTCTGTGGCCGGATTTGTTGGGGTAGCCTTTGCCCAACTCGGCCCACCTCTCCGCCTTATTCATGAAGTAGTTGATCGTCCATTGCATTTCGTGCTCGACGAGTACTTTTTCTTCCCTCGCCCGGTCAACTTGTGCCTTCGCCCGCAACCAATGAACACGTAAGACTGTAAGAAAAATATCTCATTATTTTCACAAGTAGGGAGTGCGACCAGGTACTTACATTCACGCATGACAGTCGTGCCTTTCTTAGTTGGGATGCTTCCCAAAGCCCAGAACCAAGGGAGGGATTTGTACCTTTGTCCCGGAATGGACGTGTCGAGAAGGGAGGTGCTGATTTTGAGGTCCTTGTCCAATAGCTCTTGATATTTTGACATGGTTCCGTCATCAGCTCCTAGGTGCTTCAGAGCACCCCTCGCTTGCCGATAAACGCGAGCCCACTTTCGGATAAGGGAGGTTGAGGCATGGATGGCGGACCATGAACGGGTTTTGTGCTGTTTCGAACCTGGTACTTTACGCGAGCGGACGAATGTGAACGCCCTTTTTCCTAGTTCCATACGGAGGTTGTGTAAGGCCTCGTTCGCTTGACCACAACGAAGGGCAATTTCCACTTCCTGGAGATCTTTGAGCCCATGCTTTCGGCATTTTTCCTTTCCAATTCGAGAGGGCAAGAGAATCCGATCTCTTTCCGGTCCGATGAGCGATTCATTGTAGTCAGATGATAGTTCTTCGAGCTCGTCTTCTAGTTCAGCTTCATCCCCAATGTCTGGGGCCCAGGTATCGTCCGCATCGTTCCCTTCGAATAAATCGTCGGGACCGGTGTCGGAAACCCCCAGAAATGGCAGGACCCTCTTGTGGAATGTGTCGATCTGTGTCCTCAACGCTTCTCGCTTTTTAGTCAGTTCTATACCTTGCGCTGTGGTCATTCGAGTCTTGAGACTTCGAACATATTGTTGCAGAAGGATCCTGATATATATATGACTTCAAGTTGAAAAAATTCAGTGAGAGGAGCTTGCTTACTGCGACTCTTGAATGCGAAGCCCATCGGACAATACGTGAGATGCTGTTTTCTTACGATTTGTCAACTTCTTGTCTGTGGATAATTGAAGTTGAATCTCTGCACGATGAGGGTCTAAGTATCCGGTCAGCCAGTTGTGCATGATGTCAACGACTGGTGTTGTACCTTTCACTTCTTTGGGGGCGAACCAATCCATAGCTTTGACGTCGAGGATACGCTGCTGCTGGACTTCTTGAGCAGTCTTCGTCCAAGCCTTGATGTCTCGTTCACTTGCAGACTGGCTCAGATCTTCAAACGCAGCCTCAGCGTCGGTGAGTAGCTCGATTGCTCGCTTGTGCTTCTTGACAAGCGTAGTTGCTACGAACTACGATCAATTATAGCAAGGATTTGGAACAACGAACTCACACATATTCGATGTTTTCTTCCGATTGGAGTATTCCATGTGGTCATCCAAAATTTCGTCGCGATGCGCTGCTGTTGCTCCTCGGGTGCACGGTGAGATATGGTTCAAGACCGACCATGATGTTTCAAGAATCTCCCCATCAATAAGGCCGGAACCGGGCAGGAGTGATAGACTGTATCGCTGGAAGCATTGCTTGACGTGACTGTGAATGTGGAAGGAACCAATCGCTTTGAAAAGAGTAAGGTCGGGGGGGAGACTCAGATATGGGTTATCTTTGACTCTCTTCTCCAGGTTAGGTTCCCACCGACAGATAGCATCATAACCAAGCCAAGCGTGCTTGATTCCCGTCATATTGGTGGATTTTATGGCTCTTATGATGGAGTAATCGACGTTAGCGTGTCTGAGAGTGAGTCAGCACTCAGAATAGTGATATTATTGAAGAACTTCGGACTTTTCGCCTTTCTGGAAATCAACCACTGATGTCGGGCAAAAGAACCCATGCCTGGCGCACGCAGTCGCCCCTATTCCAGTCGCCGTTGTACCTGTCTTGACGACTTGTGCGTTGAGAGCGCGAGTGATATTACATTCATGTTTTGGCTAAGAAATGAGGGTCTCAGCGTCAATCCAAGTTGAATTGAGATTATTTGTACCAGTTTGGGATCAACTGCCACCGCCAAGTGTGCGTTATACGTCTCCCGCTTCGTCATCATACCTGTTCCCTTTGCCAGCCAAACGTCATCTTCAGGCCTCTTCTGAGCTAAGTGGTTCGCAGTGAAATTGCCGTCCATTACGAATGACCGCATATAAAGTAGTCTGCGTGAAATGAGTGGAAAGGAAGCACCAAGGACTGATTGCACAAACGGGTTTTGGTCCTGGTCCTTCTCCCAATCAGGGGGAAGGTTGACGCCAGGCTGGGGACAAGCTGGGCAAAATTGAGCCAGTTCACCCTCACCAGGTGTTTTCCGGGAGTGACCGAATCCGTGCCGCTTCCACAGCTGGAGGTTCCTCCAAATTCTACTCATCCTTAGGAGATGAGGGTATCGGTTCTGTGTTGTACTCAGTATTATCATATCCGAGGGAATATAAAATGTATACCTTGACTTTATGGGGGAACTCTGGCGAAGTTCTGCGGCGCAGCTTCTCAAAATAGCTCGACGCTGCAGTCTTGCATTCAAGATTATCCAGGAGGAAGTCGTCAAGGACGCGGGTCGTAAAGACGGTTTGTATATTGACGAAAGTGCCTGCCATGAATCCTGACCGAAGAAGCTGAATGTCGTCAGTTTCGCAGCCTGGACAACGGCAGAATCGAAATGGGAGTTGGTGAATGCCAGACACATCCACAACCGTCAAAACCGGATTTCCATCCAGACTCGAGTCCAGGGGTTCATTGGAGGTGATATTGTGGGCGTCTTCGATATTCACCTCGGAGTCTAGATCCAACTCTTCGAGTGGCCCGTCGAGGGGTCCTGATCCTGGAGCTAGAAACCTGAATCCCGACGGACATACAGCCGTCCCGTGTCCAAGATTAATTACAACACCGGTTTCCCATAGCCACGCTGGAGAAAAGGCTTCTCCAGTCCACCTCTCGACACGATGAAGGGGAAGTGTTGTGTGTAAAACACAGCAACATCGTCGACAAAGGACGGGAATTCCAAGGCAGTCCGTACAACGCCACAAGCCCTTCTCCTTACAGCTGACACACTGGTCGGACGAAGGAGCTTCAACATCTATGATGACATCCAGATAGGGCTGGCGTTTGGGTTCCCATTCTCGAAGATAATCGTTCGATGTCTATAGACAGACATTAACTAAGTTCATGAACATTCCGATCGTATCACCTTAGTTCCTTTTAGTGGCACAAAGGGTGGATCATGATGAGGAATTGGGGGTAGTTCCGAGAGTCCTTGTGCGCTAGACGGCTTAGGTGGACAATATGTCTTATCATTCCTCGCAACAGCCTTCGTCCCTCGGCTCGTCGTGGCAAACTCAGTTGTTCTAGGGAGGCGCTTCTTCGAGACTCTGGACGGCATGATGATATTGTCCCTTGAGTAGACCGTAAGTTGAAGTAAAGGGGGGGTGGGGGGGTATGTTGGTTTCCACGGACGAACTTTGAACCAGCATCGGCCATCCCAGGGGTAAATGCGTTATCTGAAGATTTGATCAGATCCAACCTTACTGGACAGTGTGCTGAGCTTGCGATTGACATAACTGCTATTGACCTGAAACTGGCAGCCGTGGAATCAGACGAGAATCATTCACGGGAGCTGTTGAAGGATAGCTTCCGAAGCAAAAGAGCTCCCTGGTAGCGAACCAATCGACCTCAGCATGGTTTGATTTTTATGCGTGACAAATCCCTAGTATAATTTGAGATTTCCAGAATTAAAAATGGAAATTATCCGGTTCAAACCAATGACAACCAGTCACAGACGAGGATATAAAGGCCTTCGTGAATTTATCCATGGTCGCTCGAAGCCTCCTATCCAAATCTCGATGCCTCCTCCTATCTTCTCAGTCCCGGAGCTCGTCATCCTTGAAGAATACTTGAAGGCGTGGAAGGAGGCCAAATCGAAAGATGGAAACAAAGGAGCGACTCGTGGACGACGCCGAGAGATCGTTCAAAAAGTCTACGACAAGCTCAAAGTTAAGCGTCAGTTAACCTCTGACGACGAGAAGACTTCAGTCTGGAACGTGAGTTATCTCGGATGCGTTAGACACGATACTGACCATTACACGATGTACAGCAAGTTCGTCTCTGGATGGCCAATCACGGTCGAAGCGACGCTGATCTAGGAAGCAAGCGGTACACCGTGACGTGGAACTGGAGGACCACTCTTAACGAAGTCCATCGCCCTCAAATTCGTGAATTTATTACAGAGCATTCTGACCTTGTCCCGGGTTCCGAGGCCTATCTTGCCGATTATCAAAGACAATTTACCCGATATCTGAAGGCGAATGTGAGTAAAGCAGAGATCGAGGCTGCGCGAGTCCTGGCGCAAAAATGGAACGAGGAGAAGCCACCGCCAGAGGTTCAGGCGCGGTAAGTCGAAGCTCAACTTGATGGATAAAAGCTGACATTCACGATCGTCCTCGATAGGAATGCACGGCTTAGAGGGCCGACATCTACATATCGCTTCTCGCATGAGATGTATCGTCAATGCGGGATGCTGGCGATTGTCCTGTCAGTACACAGGGACGAAAATGGCGAAATAGTCACTACAACGTGAGGTTTTGAACCCATATTTCTAGTTCAACGATACGAGACACACCTTAGGCACGACTGGACGAAGGAATTGTCCGGGATGTCTCTCTCCAAAGCATATCCAAAATGGAAAGACGAAGCTTTGCGTTGCGTCGAAAAGTTTGGGTCGACCGTATTTGGTATGTATTCGTACACCGTCTCGGGGGGGAATGGTTTTAATTGCGAGACAGATGCAGCGCCCAAAGAGGAAGGTCCAGAGGTCGTCTTGCCTTTGGACAACAAGGGAAGACCCATGTTACCCGCGAAACCAGGTGGTGGAGTTCGAGCTATGACCGCAGCTCGAGCAAAGGTAGTGCTTGCAGCATTCTTGTGCGCCATATATCGTAAGTGTCGGTCGGTTAGTTTTTCTGGAAAGCACACTCGCATTGGGTGTAGATTTGGCTATCGGGTACACCTCAGCGAGTCCTCCGTGGAAGAGGACGGGGCAGGCGTCACAAATCAGAACCTTCGTCGACGCATGCTATCTTCCTGATGGATACGTACTTGAAAATCCTGCCCACACTAATTCAGCAATTCTCTTCGATATCCTCGAGCATCTTTATAAGCGTCAGGATGACCCAAAATGTGATGTCACGTTTGCATTCAAAATGGTTTTAGAGGGGAAGGGATCGCGTGCACGTGTACGGATACCAGGAAATCATACCCTCCCCCTTCCGAAAAAGCAACCTCCCAAGAGGAAAGGCCAGGTCGAAGGTGAGCAGGTATTGATGTCGTTGGATTTCGTTGACGATGGCGTGACACAGAGGAAGCAGTGGAGGAGGAGGAGGAGGAGGAGGAGGAGGAGGAAGGGCGGCTGCGAGGTCCGACACTTGACAACGCCCGGGATGATCTGGAACCCGAGGTTCCACCTGGTCCGACCGACGGTGAGGGAGTATGCTTACCGACAACCATCGCTGACAAAGACCTGGTACAGATGAACCAGAGGTTGAAGTTCCAACGAATGAGCAGGACATCGATGCCCTGGACCACGGGATTGTCCAGGAGATGGCCGAACTTGAACGTGTGCGCAAAGCGGCAAAACGTGCTAAGACAGTCAAACGTGAGTTGAGCTCGATTCGTCCTGACCGTTTGCTCAATGTTGTACAGCTACAAGGCAAGCCGTTGCAGTCCACGTCGAGATACCGATTGCCCAGAAAAAGACTTCGCGTCCCGGACCGAATAGGCACTCTCTCGGATTTATGGGCGGCCTTCCAGAGAAGCGCACGATTAAGCAAGCACGCGGACCGGACGGTGGAAGCTACACCAACCTTCCTGATATCGCTGGAACAAGGAAGCGGGGACGTTCTGATGGTGGATTTAAAGCGCCGGCCGAACGTGCAAAGAAGCAGCGGGTGTGATCCTTTGTTCAAACGTATATATGTTCTGAGTAGATAAACGATTGCGAGTTACTTACTATTCTTGTACCTGACCGGGGATTCAGCATGATGGATGATGATCGATGATCAATACTGGTGCATGATGAGCAGACACCGCTGAGTTCATGAGCCGAGGCAGTGCACGAGGCAGTGTCACAAGTTGTGATGGTTTGTGACGCGGACGTTGTCTCTCCGATTTCCTGTCATCATCCATCGACTCATCTGCTCGATGTTCAACGCTCAACGTTCAACGTTCAACCCTCAGGTGCTCTTCTACCTGAAAGCTTCTGTCGTAGTCACCGAGACTGAAGATGAGGTGCACCTCACTGCGCATCACCCTTA
>ML208837.1:0-16138 GCA_004369065.1 Pluteus cervinus
GGCAATCGAAGCCCTGTCCCGGACAATCATTTTCCTGTGGCATGACCACTATATCAACCTTTCCACACCCAAAACGCCCCACATACCGGACGTCAAAACCCTTGAAGGTGTTAAGCAATTGTTGTGTCTGTGTAATTTCAGGGAACTGGCAAATATCTGCCATGAAGCGTCTTACTTGTCTCCTGATTTCTCTCAGAGCCTCACCTCCAACCAGCGCCATAATTTCATACAAAGCCGCAAAGTGTCGCAGCAACTGAAGGCTTGGTTCTGTAGCAACTTTATGTTAACACCCAGTAACGGAACCCAGCGACTACCGACCAAAAGGGTTGCCCTCAGATACCTCGCAGGACAGGTCAAGGCATTGTTGCATCAAACGGAGATGCAATCTAGCAGCAAGGTCCCCTACAAGCGAGTGCAAGAACTGATCGGCCGGACTTTCGAAGGAGATACTGACTTTTGGGCTGAATACGAAAAAGTAGAGCCCTCATACAATTTCTCGTTTGAAGGCACAGTAAGCGACGCTGAAGATTCTAAGAGTACGTCGCAATTTCTCCAGTATTCACCTCGACTAATTTTTAAAGATAATCCCACACCTGAGCCTTGCACAGGATTCACGCCTGAAGACATGGCCTGGTTTAAGTTAAGAGGCGCTGCAACAGACTCATCATGACGGACTGCTGCTTTATGCCGTACTTTTTACATCCTGACTGTTTATCTTGTGCTATACCACACCTGTAACAATGCATGTCTTCAACGATGATTGGGATGATGTTTGCATGATGATAACCACCATGGCTACGCTATCAACGCTTGCTAAACGCTAGAGATTGACCATTGAACCGGGATAAACGGCCGGCGGAGAGCCTGAAAATCACGTCACAGTAGGGGACGGAAAAGTTACACCGTCGATAGCTGGTTGATGCTACCTAACATATGACTCCAGATCTGCCAAAGAATCATAATTGATTTTCAAGGTAGTTCCAACTCTTATCAATATCAAAGAAAATCAAGGCAGACTAGTGATGGAACAAACTCAGCACGAAATGAGAATATCAAATGTCGCAGTCGACCACAAACTTCATGCTTGGCAAGATGACCATATATGTCGACAGAAAGTGAGGCATTCAGTGGGTAGAGGGGTGAGCGAGTGGAAAACTAGCCGATTGAGAGTCTCCGAGTCGGATGCCAACTTGACTCCCCTCTCCCTACGTCTCTCATCCTCAAGAACTCACCGGCGGCACCAAGCAGTACGGCCACTCTGAGTAGGTGATCAACCCCTTCTCCTCTTCTTTCCGGCCGTGTATTGATGCATGCTGCTTTTCCATTCATGTTCGACACTGTGTCTCCCCACAGACCGCCTCTTATTCTCTTGGTAGTTACGCATCTCACTCTTTTAGGATCTTCTCCTTCTCAATGTGAAGCGGGCGTGTTCAAACCAGCATCGATGAAGCCGATGCTGGTTTGAACACACCCGCTTCTCTGACAACTAGTACAGTCACCTGGAAATATCAATGAGTGTAAGCATATCAAATACGGATGTACAGCGGCATATGAGCGGTGCTGATATTCTCAATCACGTACCCGGCCACGGCGTATCGAGCCGGATATGTCCTGCTAAAATGCACTTCTCGCTCCTTTTGCCCTGAATCATAGCTTGACCACGTACCATGACCTTGAGCGACCATCCTCCATTGAACGACATCTCCGCACCATCGGCCGTGCTTCCTGCCTCAAAACCAGCACCCATCCCGAACGAAATCACAACCAACGGATGAATCCAGAGACGACGCCGATATTCGCCGTTGTTCTCGCTCTTGACGCATTGGACGCGTGACGACCTAAGGGTGAAGACAGCCAATGGTCTAATATGATGGATAGTTGATAATCTGTCATTCGTTGGCACCAGGAGGAGGATCAGGTATATGTCCATTTCCGTGTAGGACCATGGTCCCATCATGTACCGTACAATATTGTGGCTAGGACCATAAGAGTCGATCCGCCATGAGCAAGAGGACAGAACGGGTAAACCACCAGGTCTGAATTGTCAATTGCAATCCACCCCCGAAGACCCTTCCTGCTACGAGCTGCTGTTGGACAGTAATGGAAGATGGTGGGTTTCAAAGAGTGCTCATAGGAATAGCTCCAGTTTTGCTGTTGTCTGTAGATCTAAATCACCTTCATGATTGCCACAGAGAGGCAAACCAAGTCCCCTACCGATAGATATCACTTAATATTGAATATTGAATACTCAGCACCTCAACTATTTTCCTTTTTGCAACGTCCAATAAATTCCAATTTTTCAACCACCTAAGGAGCGGATTTCTGAACGCAATTACATGCTTTGTCAACGATATGCAGTATTACTTGAGTATTGACCCTCTTCGACATTCTGGTGATTAGCTAGAGGATAGTAGAACGCGAAGGTTCATGCGTCAATCCTGGACGGCTGTAACAGCCACAAGCCTAATTAATGATGGGTCAGTAGCTTGCCTCTGGTTCCGAGGCGAGGTGACTTTACGGTAGCTTGAACCTTGCACCGAGGTCGGAGAGAATTTCGGCTATGACGGTAGTCTGTTGTTCACTCGCTCTCAGCAAAGCTCCCATACTATGAGATGCGAGCCAGCACTTACATCAGACAATCTCCGAGTTTCCAGTACAACTCCGTATACAACCTGCCCGCCGGCACCCCAGAAGAACACACGAGCGCCAATCCAATTTAATACCATGGGGATGAGCTGAGTTGGGACGAGGTTTTCAGTGGTAGGGAAAGCAACGAAAGGGAAAGGACACCCAAAAAAAATTAGCCACGTGTTGGTATAAGTTACGTACTTTCGACTAATCTCCTGCCCAGTCTCCACAGGGGAACTGTTTGGAACAATGGTCCTTCGTAGCGTTCTGAGGTCGACAAGATACGGATAAGGATAAGTTCGACTACGGGAGTGTTGGTCACCTGGCTAAGTACTAAGGGAAGGTAGATCCAGGCAGAGGGGACATAAATATCGGATCGTTACAATAATTCAATGATTCAGCGAAGATCAAGATCGAAAGCAGCAGAAAGGCGAGAAATGATTGTAACAACAGGGCCTGGAGCGCCTGAAATACTTATCTTCAAGTCGGATCGTTACGCACCACACTTCCACAGAACATACTCCTTAATTATTTTCTGTTATGCACATGGACATTGAATATTGACCGGTCGACCCAGCGATCCAAGTCAGCAGTCCCTAGACTCTAGGTTATAATTAGATCCTCGATCGATTCGCATAGCGCTGCCTCACATTGGGTAGTCTCCCGCACCAAGTGACCAACAATCACGGCGGTGGATCTACGACTCAGGTAGCTTTTGAAAACTGGAGCTAGTGCGTACCTTGTCCGAATCAGCCACAGGCCAAGAAAAAGTCTGGACACAAATGCGATGAATGTGGCTTCAAGGGTTACGCGGTTACGTGAGGTGACGGGAGCTCATGTCACGTGCTTTTGCGGCGAAAGAATACTCCTTCAACGGCCGCCTTTGACACAGTTCGGACTCCAAAGCACCCACTGGTGTTCACTATCAGATCGACCGATTTGGAACCCCCTGAATCAGAACCGGGTTCCCAGCTGCCGTCGTGGCTTGTGAACTCTCCTTTTTTGGGATGAATATTTGCCCGTTGACGTAGACGTTCTATGGGGCGGGTTTGTTTTGAATCTGGCTCAAGGCTGTTAATTTGGGGGTTTGGTGCAGAGAATGGACATCTTATGTCGTGGGCGAGTGAGAGGCGGAGTGGCACTTGGAGTTGGGCGATCATGGCAGTTTGGATTGAGTACGGCGGTGGAAGCTGTTGATGGACATGCCTCAAATGTGACGGAGACGCTGAAGAGTCAAATACGTGTGGAGGCCGGAATGGATTTGACGCACGTTTTTGATGACATTCACATGGCGATGATGTCGACTTTGGTTGGGGCGTATAGACTTTCGAGTCCATCCATGGCCAGTCAGCGCGGTTAGTGGGGTCACTGGCGGATGCGGGTTTGTCGTTACGTTCGTCTTACGTCTTCATGGGAGGGTGTACGCTGAGACCATCCTTGTGGATACTTCTTGCTCGTAGTAGTCCTGACTTCTGCTCTCCTACGATTTCTTCTCATTTCGACTCGGCTTTGTACTAATCGAGTTGCCAGATTACACTCATCACTGGCACATTACATAGCCTGGTTAGTTCTTTGAACTTATGCTACCATATTTTACGAATTAACCCCAAAATTAACCCACCACCTACCATATCCCTTGTGACTTCGAGTGAAAATCGGTTGTTGCGGAACCCGAATTCGCCATCATTTAGCGCTTATGTACTTGGGCGCACACGGGAGTTTTCAACCGCCCATTCTCCTTCCACCAACATGGGTCGTAAACGCAGTGCCGCGCGTCAAGAAAAATTCCAAGCCAAAAGGCCCGGAATGCGAAAGCGCAACCATGCTGCCAAAAGACAGCGCATATATGCAGGTAAATTTTTTCGATTAGACACATGTGCCCATATATCTGATATTTTCGCAGAGAAAATGGCTTTGAAGCACAGTTCCTCGCCTTCTCAGCGGAGGGCAGAATTTATTTTTGATGTGCCCATGCTACTTACTACCCCAGTCCCTTCCAACCCAGCACCACCGCCCCCCAAACCCAAACGGAAAGCTCATCGTGGGTTCCGCAGTCGTGAACAGATCCGTATTCGCCGTCGAAGGTACTGGAAGAGTTTTTGGCCGTCTTTGAAACGTGGTATGGTTCAGAGTGTCACGCGTGCGTTTATTTCTTTTTACGCTTGGATGTTTAAACTTACACGCATATATTTACAGAAATCATCTACCCGAACGTCCCACATCCTACTCACTTCGACAAAACTCAGCGGAACAGCCTCATCGTCACAGAAACCATGAAGGAACTCTGGCCAAACCCAATTCCCAACCTGCGACGCGTTGGGGCAGATCCCACTATACCAATCGTCATCGCAGTTCCTCGATATATCCTGACTGCTCATCCTCGCAATGCACCATTCTACCTCTTCCGCCCAAACAAAGTCATCTCCCCCCGTGTCACCCAGATGCTGGTAAGGTGTTGGGATGAGCTGATGCAAGAAGCCAACAAACCAAAGCACCACCTGAAACTTGATAAGAAGCGTTCGAACGCAGATCCGAATTCTGCTGCGTTCCATTTCGGTACCTGGGAAGTCACGTCAGCTGAGCCTCATTTGACGAACGAGACGAAGAACCAGTCGCCCAACTCCATAAGCGCCATTGACGAGTTGTTGGGTGTGATTGGTGACCATATCGCCCCCAAAGTATCTGCGCATCTCAAGCGTCTGGCACCTGTACAATACGGCATGCAACAAACGTGAGTCCAGTCCTTTGTTCGAGAGTCCACTTATGAATCTTTATCTTAGCGCATACAGCCGTGTTCGCCGTCTTCTCGAGAAGGAATACAAGGCCAGACCGAGCTTGGACTTCGGCGGCTCTTTCTTTACCGTCGCTGTGAAGGAGGGGTCAAGTGAAGTATTCCACATTGACTGGAACGATGCACCCCAGTCTATTACCTGGCTCCTTCCAGTTGGAGAAGGTTGGGTGGGTGGTGAACTCTGCTTGCCACAGCTGGGCTACAAAATCCCAACATATCCAGGTCAAATACTCGGGGTGTTGACGAGGCACCTTGTTCATGCCACCACTCCAGTCACCTCCGGTCGGCGTATCATCTTCACATGCTTCACTGACAGTCTTGTTATTAAACACTCACAATAGCACCTCAATTCGTATTCTGCCTACCGTATTTTGTTTTTAGTTTTGCAATATCATCATTTTCGAGTTATTTTCAGCTTTCCAGCAAACGCGTTGCGCTTTTTCATCCAAATGACACGCAATTCCGTGCTCATTCAAGCCAGTTATGAGAGGTGAGATGTCAAGTTGTCAACCATTGCTTCAGTGCGACCCCAATTGGGTTGTGATCCACGTGGGAATGAGGCGCTTATTTTCGCCTCTTAAATTTTCAACACGACCCCGACCATTTTATTCAACCACCACACTGTTATATGTGATGTGTATTGGTGTACGCTTTCCCGTCGGTGTAGATGTGGGTGGGCGCGGATTCGATTCTTAGTGTCCCTTAGTGGCCCTATCGACTGCGTGTAAACCCTGCCATGCTGACGTTGAGACACACCCTGTACACCGCATTTGGCCGCTATATACCTACTGCCGCTCAATCTCCCCCTCTACCGCCGCTCAACCCGCCTCATGACCATGAGGCGTGCCGTCATTCGTTAATATTCGTCATTGTAACGTAATTTCAACCACAGTGAGTGTCAAATCATACAGTAATCAACCGGATTCACCTTATCCCTTTTTGCAGCGTGAACCCTGGTCTCCAACTCGCTATCTTTGTCCCTTCTTCTGCCGTCTTTC
Source organism: Pluteus cervinus (assembly GCA_004369065.1). Taxonomy (NCBI): domain Eukaryota; kingdom Fungi; phylum Basidiomycota; class Agaricomycetes; order Agaricales; family Pluteaceae; genus Pluteus; species Pluteus cervinus. The sequence continues at coordinate 6,418 of ML208837.1, forward strand.
CCAATGCATATGGGCCTATAGTGAATTTAGGTGTGTTTCAATTGCGCCGATAACCTCATAACGCATACCTCGCGTCTTAACTGTACGTAGTCCTTCAGGTGCATATATGCATTCTTTCCAATTCCCTCCTAGTCCTAACGATTTTATTCTACTAGATTCAATGCCAAGATTTCGTTCAGCACCTCCCCCTCAATCTCAACCTACCTCTACAGCGTTTTTGGACGTCTTCGAGGGCTGGGAGCCATGAGCATGATGGCCTTTATTGCGGTCACCGCCAACGTCGCACGACCCTCCCCCCTCATACCTCCGTCGTTCGACGATGCCTAAGCCGTCACCACTCTATCCTCCACGTCGCCATTACTTCATTATACCCCACATCCGCAGTGGCTGTACCTCCATCCATTCCGTTATCCCCGGCTTCGTCTGTCTTTTCCGTTCCTCCTCCACAATCCTCATTTTCCAGATCTGCGTCGACTTCGTCCTCTTGTCTCAAGGCTTGCCGCCAGCGTTGTTGTCTGGGGTTGGCACGGGTGGCAGATTCAATGGTGCTGGGACAAATTCAACGTTTCGGGCTGGGGTTCTTTTGAACCCCTGCGTCCCCTGGTAAACAGAGACGTGCGCATCGGACCAGTGAGACGAATGGTGGTTGTTATTCTGCAGACTCGGATTCGGATGGGGGTGGGGCTCGCCCTCGCTGTTCGACACACCATCATCACACGTATCAGGACGAGAATCGTGCTGAAGGCGATGATTTGGTGTTTGGATACGTGGAGCACGATAAGGAGGAGGACAAGACGGTGACCACACGTTCAAGACGTGTGGCACTGTCTAGAATTGTTTCGCCTTCTAATGCGAATATGGTTAACAACACTCCACCTCCTCCCGTTCCTCCTCTTCCTTATATCCCGCATTCTGGACAACCAACCGGTCCATACCCTCGTTCCCCTCCTCCGGTCTTTTCCGTTCCTCCACCTCAATCGTCCTGCTCCACATCTGCGTCAACCTATTCTTCGTCTCAAGGTCCTCATGCGACGAGTACGACCCAACTCCGACCTACTCTCTCCCATACTTCTTTCCTCTCGAACCCTCCCCCAAGTCTACCGATACACAAGGAACGTGAACGTCGACTCCGCAAGAAAAGTCGTCCACCACCCCAACAACTCGCGTTAGCCCAAAATACGTACGAGATGGGGAATATAAGTCGGATTGGGTACGACTTGCCGGAGGAAAACGAAGGACAGGAGTTGGTTATGCGTCCTACGAGTCCTGGAACGCCGGTTACGCCTTCGCCGAAGTTGCCGCCAGAGACAGCAAGTTCTATGCATTCGACTCCAGCTAGTCATACGTCGAATTTACCTAGCATGACGTCTCCACCACCAAGTACGGGGAAGAGCGCGCTGTTGAGTAGGATTGGCAGCGTGAAGAAGTGAGGTGTTAGGAGGAAACGAGGGAGTACGACTCCAGCTGAAGTCGAGAGTCGTTTCGGTAAGTCTTTCTTCGTGTTCTTATGACGGAAACCGTAATCTGACTTTATTGCTTTTCGTCTTCGATAGCTGAACAGCAAGATATGGATCTTACACCTCGCCCTCAATCGTCATGGTCGTCTATTCCCAACTCAAGTTCAATACATAATACACCATCGCATTCGCACTCTTCGCATGGCCGGGACTCTCGTGCTGGCGCACATAGTCCTACACCACCTCCTTTGAACCCGTCCTGGTTTTTTCGAGCCACTAGTGGATCCTCATCGTTGGCTCAACGTAACGGGAGTATGAGCGACATTTCGATGTCAGGCTCGGTACCTGCACACGAACGTTCTGGTGGCAAATCGAGAGAACGGGAACGAACGGAGAAGATGTTGGATAGGGAACGAGAGAGGGATTTGATGTATACGCCTTCTCCTGAGGGGAGCTTGAGTAGTAGGAGGGGTGGTGGACCCGAGACGCCTAACAAGTTGTCAAAGCGAAAGAGTTTGGGTTTCGCCCAGTTGAGGGGGGGATTATAGGTGGTGGAGAGAAGGGTGGGGAGTCGTCGAAGGGGAGTGGTGGTGATTCGTCTGGACATGGATCACATGGGAGGCCGATGTCGATGCAAGCTCCGTCACCACGTCAAGCGTTCTCGCCGGGTTCGAGACATGCTTCGTATACGGGTATTGGTCGACGAATTGCGTCAGAGACGGATGGGAGGGATAGTAGTGTTGATGATCTCGTTGAGAGACGGGAGTGGGAGAGGGTGCAGGAGAAGGAAAGACAACGGAGACGGTCCACTTCGAAGCCTTGTGAGCTTGACCGGTTGGCCAACACCAGCGCAGAGTCTAGCAATTACGGCGACTCGATGAAGGGGAAAGAGAAGGAGGGAGGGTCGGGACCGGGGTTTATGAGGAGTGTGAGGAAGTTGAGTTTGGTGGGGAGACATAAGAGGACGAAGGAGTGGAACGTCGTTGTCGGGGTTGGGAGAACAGGTGCTAGCGATGATTGCTAGTGCTTCGAGGGAGAATACACCGCAGTTGGCGTCGCCGGTGCATCGTGCTCATCAAGCACAGCCAAGGCCGTCGTTGACGAACCTTTCGTTACCACCGCAACTCCCTCCTCCTTTGATTACGACCCCAATTTTGAAGGCGTTTCCTCATTTGCAATCGTCTCCCTCGGGATCTCCGACTAAACCCCGAGTCGAACCAGGTCATCCTCTTCGTGAGGCGTCTTCCGCGTCGACAGATTCCACGGTATCCAATGCCTCTACCAAGACCACTACAACTACAACCACCTCATCTTCCGCTTTGGATACGGCTCCCACCCTTCCAGTATCCTCTTTCACATCCCACCTCCTATACGCGTCAAACTTTTCCGATGACGATGACACTGCATTCGTGTCGGATTCGCAGAAGACCCCGAGTGGTCCTCAATCTCGGTCTCAGGTTTTGTTACCTCCAGTCGAACTTCAACCACCCTCTCCACCCCGGACTATCAAGGAGTCCGATTCGGTCACCATCTCGGGTCGTGATGCGCAAATGCAGGGGTTGATAGAACTGTTGAAGCCCTCAACGTCGTCTCCCATGCCATTGTCGCGTACTGCTGGTCCAAGTAAAGTTCTATTCAAAGCAAGTCCCTCAAGCTCGTCGAAACCCAACAATGGTGATGGTTCGATACCTAGACCGTCTACACCACCGATTTCACCTGCACGTAAAACGGGTTCAAAAACCCCACGTACGCCAGGTTCACCACAAGCTGCTTCGTTAGGATGTACGACTTCCAAGCCGCACGCCGAACGGGGTAAACCAAGTGTGGGAACGGTTTTTTTGACCCTAACCCTGCTGGCCAACACAGCAAGACCCTTTGCTCTCGTTCAAAACTCCCTTTATTACGCTTGGACGACTGCCAAAGAACGACCAGAAAACTATTTAAAATCATTTGGATGAACGACTTTCATGAAACTTATCTATCATGACTGCTCGAACCCCTATCCTCCATACAGGTATGTCGTATGTCCACACACCTCTTTTTTTGGGACCCATTCTTCTTTTGGTTTGGTTCGAGACTGAGACTAATTATTCGTCCCGTTGTCTTTTTTGGGGTTTTTTTAGTTCCTTCAGAGAACTGGGACGACGATTTTGAGTTCCAATCTGCTGCGAATTCACCTACACGAAATGAACCAACAACGACCAAGTCCACGCCAGGAGCGGGAGTCGCAGGAGGGATGGTTGTTAGTGGTGCTGGTCGGATTCCTGATTTCGAACCCACCCTGCCACCTTCCGTGACTCGAATGTCTACCGCCAGTTCTCATGTTGCAGAGGATTGGGACGCGGAATCAACGATTCATCATGACAATAATCATATGCACATTTCTACTACGACGATTCTATCGACTTCGACGACATCTCAAGATTCTTCTACGGCACACCTATCTTCTTCGGTTTTGTCTACATCGCTTGCGAATTGGGCAGAACCCGGACCATCTACTCCTCCTAAACGTTCTAAAGCATTGCCGCCGGCGTTATCGTCGGGAGGAGGGGCGACGGAGAATTGGGATGATGACTTTGAAGACTCCCCTATGAGGACGTCTTCTGATGTTCAGAACCCTGCTCGTTCAAGGAAGACAGCTACGGGGAAGCCTTCGCATTCGGCTAGACCGTCGAAATCAGGAGGTTCACAGCCAAGGCCGGAGAGTCGGGATGAAGAGTTTGAGATGGAGTTGGAGATGGGCTGTGGGTTGGCGAATGCGGCTGGGACATGTTCGACGTTTGGGGTTGGTGTTCGTTCGAACCCTGCGTCGCCTAGTAAACGAAGACGTGCGCATAGGGCGAGTGGTACGAGCGGTACGAGCGGTGGTTATTATTCCACACCATGGACAGTCGACGTCGAAAGCTTGTGAACTTGACCGTCTCGCTAACACGAGCGTGGAGTCAAGCACTTATGGCGACTCAGTGAAGGGGAAAGAGAAGGAAGGAGAATTGGGGCAAGGGTTTACGAAGAGTGTGCGGAAGTTGGTGGACATAAGAGGACGAAGAGTAAAGCATCGCTGTCGGGACTGGGAGAACCAGTGCTAGCAACAATCGCTAGTATTTCAACCGCAGTTGACATCACCGGTACACCATGCTCATCAATCACAGCCAAGACCGTCATTGACGAATTTGTCGTTACCACCACGACTCCCTCCTCCTTTGATGATGACGCCGATTTCGAAGGCACTTCCTCATCCGTCTCCCTCAGGATCTCCGACTAAACTCCGGCTGGAACCAAATCATCCCCTTCGTGAGGCGTCTTCTGCGTCCACGGATTCGACGGTGTCCAATGCCTCTACAAAGACCACCACGGCTACGATTACGCCACCTTCGGTTCTGGACCCCGCTCCCAGTCTGCCCGTACCATCTCTCCCATCCCACCTCCTATATGTGTCAAACTTTTCCAACGACGATGATACTGTGCTCACGTCGGATTCGCGGAAGATCCCAAGTGGTCCTCAATCTCGATCTCAAGTTTTGTTACCTCCCTCTCCTCCTCGCACGATGAAGGAGTCGGATCTGATTCCCATATCAACTCGTGACGCCCAGATGCAGGGATTGATAGAACTGCTGAACCCCTCAACCTTGTCTCCTGCTGCCTTGTCAAGCCCTACCGCATAAGGAACAAGCAAAGTTCTATTCAACGTTGGTCCCTCAAGTTCGTCGAAGCCCAACAACGGCGACGGTTCGATACCCAGACCGTCTACACCGCCAACTTCACCGGCACGTAAAGCGGGTTCAAAAACCTCACGTACACCAGGTTCACCGCAAGCAGCTTCGTTAAGACGTACCACTGGCGGTACTGTCGGTGCTGCTGCTGCGTCAGCTGGAGGGTTGGGGAGTGGTGCTGGTGGGATGACTTCGGGAGGGAATGGGAATGGGAACGGAGGTGTAGGTGGTATCGTAATGCCCAGACGGAATTCATTGGGGTTTTGAAGATTCCTGCGAGGATTTCGCAAGCCCAGGTTGGGTTGAGGAGGAATCCGGGGAACGTAAGTACCCTTTCTTGACGACTTTTTCTCGTAGCGTGGTTTTTTATTCGGTTTCTTTTTCTGTGTGTTTTAATCGACGTTGTGCTGATGCTTTTTTTTCTCCAGAACTCAAGGATCTTCTATCCGCATATAACGAACGGGTAGCACTGGTGTCGTGGTTCTCGTCAACACCCATACCGTTCAATAACGGCTTTGTATTTGTGTCTACAGTCACACTCTTTGAAGACCACAACGTTTGCAATCCGGGATTGGAGAGAAAGGAATGTTATGGTATGTCTCTCCTACCCCTTCCTTTGCTGGCTTCTCTCACTTACGACTATCTTAACCCTTTCACAACTACTACCGTTGTAATCAGCGGGGGTCATATTCCACTTCGAGAGGACGGCGACCACATACGACAAGTTCTCTACACCGCCCGATGGTGGTTGTAAATCTATCGCCACCGGACTACCTCCCATTAAGTCCGCAGTCCACAGCGTGAATCGACCAAGTTTAGACCAGGCTTTTTTAGATAGGACCTTGATTCCTAAGCCTCCCTTCACATCTCTATTTCGTTGATATTGAACCCGTCATTAGCGACTCCTGCACTCTCAATTATCTCTTCAAGTAACGTCGTCCGAAATGACGTTGGACTATCGTTTCCTAACCCAACACAGGAGACCTACCAGCGCCGAACATTCAAAATGAAATGAGGTATGTGATTCAGGTTCGTTTCGAATTCGGTTCGGTTCATGTCTGCAGGAGCTAACTAAGCCCATCCTATCTGGCTATGAAACCCGCTATTCCGAGATGACTGGCGACTCCTACGGGATGGATAAGATACATATGGCGGCTTCTCGTACTTGGTGAGTTTGATTCGTGTCGTGTTAGTTTTATTATCTTTGTACCTAGTATACTCCAATACAAAGTTTCTGGGGCTCTTCACCCTCCCGTGGTGCTTAGAACCTCTCATGAACCTCAGATGCTTTCCGTCAGATAACGCCGCAGCCCTTTTGTTTGTATCAAATTGAAATAACATGTACATCAGATTTCTATTGTACAATTACGAGACTAAGGTGACACTCGGCCTTAGGATCCCCCAGGATTCTCGACACCGTACAATGGGTTTTCAATGTCCTGATGAAGACCATCCTCATATGTGACCGTGTACACCTTACACCATTCACCCTCAATATCCTGCTCCCATACATTGTGGTTATCTTTTTCTTTGTCGTACGGCCAGCGATCGTCATTGTAGTCTTCGTCCCAGCCGTAGAAGAGGTCGATCTGCATTCCTCCCCTCAAGTGTTCGCCCCACAACTTCACCGTCTCCTCCTCTATTCGATCAAAGTCCTTGACCCACTCTTCATCCCAACCGTCGCTGTACGAACATGGGCGCAAGAAAGGATCCAGCATCAATGATGACACAAAGGAAAATTTCCGTATCCCGCGTAGCGAGGATAGGAAGGTAAACCACTCCTCCTGTCTCCAAGGAACAAAATGATCTTCCTGAAAGGTGCATCAGCTTACAATAGGATGGCTACGTGGAACCACACACCTTGAAGGTTGCCAGTGGAACTTCGCACTTAACGCGTACTACCTGGATAAACGGCAAGCTCGGAGCAATCCTCGCTGCTGGCCCAGCAAATAGGGGTTCAAACGCACAATGCAGGTTAATTTCCGTCAACTTGGTCCTTTGCAGGACTTCAAGAAGTTCATGGAGCTTAGTGGGGTCATTTGAATCCGGGAAGTGCAGCTCTAGCAAGTCCAAATTCGCAAACCAAAGTTTGCCAAGACCCTGTAGACGAACACTCCGCGGTACTCTCATCACCGCCCACCATTCTCGAATTGTGGTGATGAAGCGCTCTAGCTCTTCATGGTTTCGAATGCGTAACATCCTTTTGCGCTGGGACAAGAATCGAAGCTCAGGATTTTCGCTGAGGTGCGTGTCGTATGATTCCCGACTTTGCAACTGGAGAAACAGCCCGCCGATTATTCTACGGAGTTCCGCCGTTCTCATGAGGGGATGTTGGCCAGCTACGGTATCAGTCAGTATTCTAATCCATCAGAAGAGAGTGAGACGTACCGGTTTCAGTATCGATTTCCATTTTCCTCGTTAGAGACTCACTGGAGATGACGCAGGTAAACGACCAGACGTCGACAGCACAACATGTCGAACGCTGTGCTTGATATGTACGTCATGTAAATGCGTGACGACGATTTTACACTTTGTCCCGCTCACAATTTAGATCAAACGTCACCATTGCACGTGAAGTGTGTCTTTCTTCCTCCTCGAGTGGAGGTTCGAGCTTTCACGTTGACCAAGCTCAATTAATGGGACAACTTTTACTTCGATAACATAACCCTGAGCATGCAGCAGGAGTAAAATAGATTGGTTTCCTGCCACCCCATCCTTCTCCACTCCGCTTTCGTATCTTAATCATGGCCATGGTATCTGTATTCTTTCTAATAGTCTATTTGTACCGGGTATTCACACCGTGTGAAGTATAAGTGCCACACCAGCGTTATGAAGGATAAATCCATTGAGCTAGGTACGGTACAAACGTTCACCAGCTAAGTACGCGGGCACGACGGCAGCAATGAGGCCCAAAGTTGATTGCAGACCGGGGCAAATACACCTGGAGCAGTGCGTGATAGTTAACTTCAAGAAACAAAAGAAATAGAACGATCCGAAAGCACCTTTCGCCTTACGAAGATATCCAGCTAAGTTCGGCGTCATCGCACACAACAGTGGCGACTGTCCTTAAATGTTCTCAAAAGCCCTAGTAAACATACCTGCAGCAGTACATGATGGTTGGCTTCAAGAAACAAAAGGAATCGGATGGTTCAAGAGTGGACTTACGAAGACATTTAGCTAACTTCGCCGCCACCACAATACACGACAATGGCAATGGGTGCCAATTTAGTTGGAGGCCCTAGTGAGTGAACAGGCAGGAGCACATAGTAGTCAGCTCCGAGAAGCAAAAGGAATCAAAGAATTCGATAGAGAACTTACTGAGTTATTTGATTTGGTCGCCGTGCATAACGGCGACGGTTTATGGTGGTCCGAATGGTAAAATATTATTTGTACCGCGCGGGAACACTTTCGTTGCGCGCGGTGATGGTTCGATGTACGCGGGGAGGTGATCGGTCACTTCAATGTTAAATATGGGTCCTTACAGCATTCCGCTATGCTTATAAGGCTTCAACGAGAGATTCTCTTGCCCCGTAAGTGGTTCTTTGTGGGTTGTCCAATGGCGTGATCAGGGTCAATGCCAAGACTGCCACCACGGCACGTCCTTTGACCTCCTCATTTCTCTCCTCGTCGATCTCATTTCCTTTTACGATATTCTGCCTGTCCTTTGACCTCTTCCTCCCCTTTGACCTCTTCATAGTATATATACCCCCATAGACGAGCTCTATGCTCTCCCACTGCGCTTCACCTGAAATATGTGCAGGTCAATATGCCGCAAATATCAGGTATATTAGCAGGATATGTGCAGAATATAGCCTCGGAAGATATCCCGCCAATAGTTGGCGTTTAAGCGGCATATCAGCGTCGTATTTGCACTACCTGATATTTGCAGTCGAATACCACACCTGACAATGGGAAAAGGAAATAATATCAAATCCATTGTGATGAATTACTTCTACCATCCCTCAACGGAGTCAACGAACGCGATTGCATGGGACATGATCAAGACCCTCCATTGTTCCTCTCAATTTTTCCCCTCAATTCTCCCTCACTCCAGTTCTACAATGGCCATCCTCGCGATAGCTACTTCGATCCTAAACCCCTCTATTCAGTCTTCGTGCTGGAATTGATCTTGTTGATCTCGATGGTTCGCTTCTCATAAGTCTGTCGGTTTACAAGAGTCGAAGATTTAGCTTGAGGTATGCCAGGTATGCTGCGTCGAATGGTCGAAGAGAAGGAGGAGCTAGTGCTTTGAGTTTTCGTTTGCACTGGGTAGAAAGTGAAACATGACAGACCTCCGTGAGTCTGAATCCTATCCTGGCGTGGATCGCAAATTAGCTACTTCGCGGGAAGGTGGCTTGATAGATTGTCACTCACGAGTTGGCACCGAGAAGCCGCTTCGGAGCTGCCACGTATGGTATTGTAGACAGTGGATGAGAAATCAAGTACTGGCGCCGGGACTACGAAAAGCGAGTTGAGGACATCTCCTTCATGGTGGAACAGAGGATAATCAGCGAGGTTATCGTAGTCAGCGGGTGCTACATACCGGAGCCCGTT